>CAUYTI010131443.1:0-44393 GCA_963575145.1 Galago senegalensis
CACCTCCCAAGCAGCTGGGACCACAGGTGCCCGCCACAACGCCCGGCTATTTTTTGGTTGCAGCCATCATTGTTGTTTGGCGGGTCTGGGCTGGGGATTCGAACCCGCCACCTTAGGTGTACGTGGCTGGCGCCTTAGCCGGTTGAACTGTAAGCGCCGAGCCCTGATGGCAATTATTAATGGCTCCCATGTGTAAGATGATTATATTTAAATGAGACTGTCAGACTTGCCCAAGTATGATGGAACTTTAAGGATCACGAAAATAACTGGAATGTTAATACATTTTCTCTAGGGAGCTCTTATGAAACAACTGGGCTTTGAGAACTGAGCTTTGAGAGAGTTAACATTCGTCTCTTTTAAGTCTGGTTGGTTATCCTGCTTATCTGAAATTTGGTTTGTTTTAAATGTTTATTTTTAAATAGATGTTTTCTTCTTAATAGGAAGAGGACTTTCATGAACATTGAAAGTCTCAGCCTTCAAAGATGTTAATTCAAAAATATTAACTTTTCCTTTCTTATGAAGAGGGCAGATTTCCATTTATTGGCCGTACTATTTGTGTCTTGTTCTTTAGAGATGCCTGCAGTGTAGTCTCTTCTGGGAGGAGCAACTTCACTCCTACTACTCCAGCTGTCACTGCTTTGTCAGTGACTTCCAAAGCCTTATCTCTACATTTACCTCTCTTCTGAGTTCTGATTCAGAATTTTGTGCCGTTTCTCCATCTGAATGCCCTTCAGGCATTATGGATGCATTATACTTTCAAAAATCATACTCCCTGTTACCCTACCAACTGCTCTTTTTTCTGACCCAAACTCCCGTGGCCTTTGGCCCTACCCTCAGCTCCCTCTTGCTTTCCACACAGAGTAGCTGAGTTCTGGCCTGCCTTCCTCTGTACTCAGCTTCCATTTCTGCCACTACCCCTTAGTTCAAGCCCTTACTACATCTCCTCAGGACTAAGACAATTTTTATTATTTTGTTTTATTTTATTTTATTTTTTTGCAGTTTTTGGCCGGGGCTGGGTTTGAACCCACTGCCTCTGGCTTATGGGGCCGGCGCCCAACTCCTTTGAACCAGAGGCGCCGCCCTATTTTATTTTATTTTTTGAGACAGAGCCTCAAGCTGTCACCCTCAGTAGAGTGCTGTGGCTTCACAGCTCATAGCAACCTCCAATTCCTGGGCTCAAGTGAGTCTCCTGCCTCCACCTCCCAAGTAGCTGGGACTACAGACGCCTGCCACAATGCCGGGCTATTTTTTGGTTGCAGCCGTCATTGTCGTTTGGCAGGCCGGGCTGGATTCCAACCCGCCGCCAGCTCAGGTGTATGTGGCTGGCGCCTTAGCCACTTAAGCCACAGGTGCTGAGCCTAAGGCAATTTTTAAATGTGTTGATTCTTCCCCTGATTATAAAAGCAAGACATTTCACTGTAGAAAAATTGGAAAATAGAGAAAAGCATGAAAAGGGCAAAGTTATCCATAATTTCATATCTCAGAGGTTACTGACATTTTATTTCTTTCCAGCTGGTTCTTCATGGGTCCATCTCTCCAGCTCCAGTTCTGCGCCTGCTTTTTCAACTTAACTATAGCACTTTTCATGTGATGACAAATTCCTCATTATAGTCAATTTTAATGGTGTCGCATAATATTCAGCTATTTTATTTAGACTTTTATAACCTCACTTTTTACTTTTAATTCTTCAATTCATATCTATTTACACAGCTACATATCTGTATCTATATCTCTCTCTACCTGCCCAGGGTTTTAATGTACAGTGTAAGGTCAGGCGCTACATTAATGAACAACCCGTGACTATCTAGGTGTAGGTAACCTACCTAAAAATTTTCTACATCTATTGACCTTATTTAGGGAATAAGAAAGTAAACATAAAATTTGTAATCAATAATCCCACTCATTCATTTAGATCGGGGAATAAAGTTGCCTTGAGACTTTAAGAGGAACACTGGAACTAGCCATTATTTAACTTCTCTGTGACTCAGTTTTCTTATTCTAAAATGAGATTTTAAAATTTTTTGTCCCATAGGGTTGTTGTAAGGATTAAATAAGTAAATATGAATAAAACAGAGTCCAACAGTGCCCAGTACACAGTGAGTTCCATATGTGTGTGTGCGCTACAGTGTTGTAAATATCATCTCTCTTTGTTTCAGTGGATATCAAGGCAAGATATTCTGGTTAAGAAATGATGAACAAAGTTTTAAATTCTGGTTACCTGGAGATCCTTAAATTTGTCCTTTCTGGGGTCAGTATTGTTCCTCAAATTTGGTAAAGGGATAATGGTTTGGATGGCTATTAATTCAGTGGTTCTCAACTTTCCTAATGCTGCGAGCTTTTAATCCAGTTCCTTCACGTTGTGACCCACAGATTGAGAACTGCTGTATTAATTAGTCTTAACTGTAGTTGTTTAAAGACTACAGGTAACAAGAGTTAGAATACGTGGGCTTAGAATATAATCAATTGTACAACCACAACTGCACTTTAGAATCACCTGGGGTGGGGTTTCTCAAAAATCCTAATGCCTGCGTTCCCATTTTACATTTCTAGAGATTCTGATTCAATTATTTTGGGATAGGGTCTTAGCATCAGATTTTAAAAAACTTCGCAGACGTTTTTAATGTGTATCTCAAGTGAGAATCACTAGTGAACATCAACGTAAAGGAGAACATGCTTAAATATCTGTTGAACTACATTATTAACTTTTAAGAATAAAATAAATAAAGGCAAGTAAATACATAATTCTATATGAATTAAGATACCGTATTGGCTCCTTAAGCCACCACTCAGAGAGAATCACATCCAGAACTTCGGGAGGCAGCGGTTCGTTCTCTATCAGACTGATTTTGATGGCTTCTTCTTCTTCTGTAAGTTGTACATCCGGAAGCTAAAAACAAAAGCCAGAAAATAAAATAAGTTTGAAAGCATTATATCAGTAATGGCATGTTCTTACGTGTATGTAGGAGCTAAAAAAGATGACCTCATGGAAGTAGAGAGAATGGTGATTCCTAAAGCTGGGAAGTGTGTGTGTGTGGAGAGATGAAAAGAGCTAGGATAATGGGTACGAACATACAGGTAGATAGAAGGGATAAGTTCTAATGTTCCCTAGCACAGTAGGGTGACTATAATTAACAGCCATGTATTGTATATTTCAAATAGGTAGAAGAGAGGACTTGAAATGTTCCAACATAGAGAAATGATAAATGCTCAAGGTGATGGGTGCCCCAAATACCCTGACTTGATCATTACACAGTCTATCCATGTCACAATATATCACACGTACCCCATAGGTATGTACAAATATTATGCATTAATATATTAATACTGATATAAATAAAACAATTAACATCATACTATATCACATAGTATAACATAGTTAGGATGAGAACCGTTTTCTTCTCTGAGGTCAGTTATTATTTTATTTTCTTTTTCCTTTTTTTTTTTTTGAGATAGCTGTTGCCCTGGGTAAAGTGCTGTGGCATCATAGCTCACAGAAATCTCCAACTCTTGGGCTCAAGTGATTCTCTTGCCTCAGTTTTTTCTATTTTAGTAGAGATGGGGGTCTCGCTTTTGCTTAGGCTGGTATTGAACTTATGAGCTCAAGCATCCACCCACTTTGGCCTCTCAGAGTGCTAGGATTACAGGTGTGAGCCACTGCACGCAGCCTCTGAGGTCAGCTTTTATACTGTTGCTTGTCAACACTTTAAAATTTGAGCTCTTTTCTTTAGCCAATATTTAATATGGTTATAAATAGTAAATACTATGTACTATAGCTAAGAGGAGTTACTAGAGATAAGATGATTGAGTCATACATGGCCTCAGGATCTTATTTTATTACTGTTTACTAAAACTTTGTTCAATTTGTCTCACACACTTATGTGGCTTAACTGATTTTTGTTATCTATCTTTTTTTGAGACAGAGTCTTTCTTTGTTGCCTACGCTGAAGTGCTGTGGCATCAGCCTAGCCCATAGCATCCTCAAATTCCCAGGCTCAAGCAATCCTCCTGCTGCAGCCTCCTAAGTAGTTGGGTCTGTAGACACACACCACCACACCTTGATTTTTATTGGAGTTATGTAAAATTCAGTATTTTTCTAACTTTGGTAGAGATGAGTCTTGCTCAAGTTGGTTTTAAACTCAGGAACTCAAACTAGCCTCCCACCTCAGCCTGTGACAGTGCTAGCATTATAGGAATGAGCCACTGTGCCCGGCCTGTTGTCTTTCTTACAATTATACAGTATTATCTCTCCAACCTAGATCCTGATTAGGGGATGGGCCAGCCAAGCAGCCCTCTGAAATGCAACCTATCAGGGGTTTCCAGCCCCATAATAACAAATAGAAAGCAATGTGATTATTAACTCAGGTCAACCTTCTCTAAAGAAGGCTCACCTGGGTTTGTTAGTAAAAAACAACAGTTCTTAATCAGAATGAAACTATTTTTGTTTGAGTACCTTTGTTTTTTAAAATTCTGAAACTGAATAAGTAAGGTCTGGCAAACTGCTGCTTACGAAGATTAAGTTTATTATTTAGAAATAAAATCCTTAATATGCCTTCTGAGAAGTCCAATGATTGGCAACAGAAAGCCAAACACAAACTATAGACAAGCAGACAATATTCGCTGCATTTTAAAATCCAGACCCATTGCATAAAAACTCCTAGATTTGTGCACATTTTGAAATTAATAGAATATTGTTTTCTGCTGACATTACTAAACATAAGTGAAAAATATTTAAAGAATATGTTTGAGGAGGTGTCCCATTACCCGTTAGGACACCATGTGTTTCTAACCCTGCTCACACCTGGGCCCGTCTTACAGAGATCATTTGAGAATAAAATGGTCTAGCTATATCAGTTAAAGTGTGAACTACTGGAATTAAGAACTTTATTTTACGACTCTGGGCAGAAGCCATCTAAAAGATACATAAAATCTTTCTGGTAAGAGATATCATTAGAAATTAATATTTTGAGATCTCCATTGGAGCTGGAGAAGATTTTTATGATATTGGATAGAAAATAGAAAACACGGTGGTGGAAAACCTTATTGTCTAACTTGGGCACATCAAATAACATAGTCCCCAATAAACTCTCTACGACAGGCCATCTTTTCAGGAAAGCTCTGTTGATTTTTATTGGAGTTATGTAAAACTCGGTATTTTATATTCTAGATGACCAGGAAGATCTATATTTAACATATGAGGAGGATGACTCTTTAAAGGATGTTTATGGGTTATTTTTTTTTTCTTCCTGGAAACTTTATGAAGTTTTATACATGCACTACTCTATCCTAATTCTGCAAAGTCATACCAGTTAGGTGCAGCTTTCTAGGGAGAGATTCATACTACTACCGGCTTTGGGGGGGTTTCTTCCTCAATGTTGACATTGGTCTGAATTGCAAGCTCTTCGAGCTCTTGCTTCGCTTCGAGTTCTTCCTCAGACTCTTCGTCTAATTCAGGTCCAATTCTCTTTTCAGTTTTGAGCATTAATTTCTCTTGAAGAGCTTCTTCAAACTGAATGTGAAAGATCTCCAGCTTCTCTGCCAACTGTCTTCCACATATAGTTTTGCCAGAGCCGTGAGGGCCAAGAAGGCATAGTCTCAATGGAGGAGCCTGCCACAGGGATGGGAAGGGAGGGGCGGGACAGAGGCAGAGAGAAGAAAAGGAACTTTTGAGGAATTTGAAAAATGTAAGGCTTAATAATTGCTCTCCCTAGGACTAGGTAGGAACTACTATCCCATGAACTCAAGGATGTGTTTAGACATTAGATTTCCATTAACATAATTCATTGCATTATGAACAGTGGTCCTAACCAGGGATCATCACTAACCGTGGAATATTTTCACATCCTATGCCAAAAGGCATTTAATACAATTCAATTTAATTACCTTTGTTTTTTAAAAAAAGTTTTAGTTAATAAAGAATGGAAAGGCACTTTCTTAGCACAATAAAAAAGCTCTCCACCAAACAAAAAGCCCTCCTGTTACTAACAAAACTCTGTAGAGTCTTCTCCATTTATTTCCATAGTCTCTAGACCAGAGATGAGAAGCCTGAAGCCGGAGAACCTACAGGTGTGTGGCTCAGCCATTGGATGCTGAAATTGTCAAGGTCCATGGTGAGAGCTGGGATGAAGCAGGAGCTAAGTCTTCTGTGAATGAGAGGAAATACTGTGAAATTGGTAGGTGACAGCAACCAGGAGGAAGGGTTGGGGATACCTCAGGGCAGTATAAACCTCAAAGAGGCCGGAGATGTTGCAAGAGGAAGGGAAAAGAGTAGAACTGTATGCAATTATGTAGCCGAAGTCTCACATATGTTTGGATCACATTTTAGCTCCCTCAGTGATAAAACTGCTCATCCACATGGCTCGGCGCCGGTAGCACAGTGGTTACAGCGCCAGCCACACACACCGAGGGTGGCAGGTTCGAACATGGCCCGGGCCAGTTAAACAACTGCAACAACAACAACAAAAATAGCTGGGCATTGTGGCGGGTGCCTGTAGTCTCAGCTGCTCAGCAGGCTGAGGCAAGAGAATCGCTTAAGCCCGAGTTTGAAGTTGCGGTGAGCTGTGATGCCACAGCAATCTACTGAGGGTGACAAAGTGAGACTCTGTCTCCAAAAAAAAAAAAAAAAAATTGCCGATCTAGCAGTGAAGCCTCTGACAATGAAAGCTGTCACTTGGAGGGTATTAAGACAGCTGGGGAGCAAAGGGAAACGTTCCTGAAACACTGAGCTTTGCAGAAGTATGGAAGCACCATCGGGATTTTAGGATTTTATCCACATGGATTTGTATAAAACAAGGCCATAGATCACAAACGGCAAACCAGAGTGAGAGAAAATGACAGCTGGAAAGCAACAAGAAAACAAGACAAATGGCCACAGTCTTTAAATGACCCACTGCCCAATAGACTGGGGCTTTTCAGTGAAGGCACTGATATCCCTGTGGGAACTATTATAGAAGCTGAGGTTCATGAAAATGGCCCAAATTATCAGAAGAGCTTAAATCATGTTCTATTTGTTCAGCTTAAGAAGGCACTGGTGTTATCAATGGTATTATCTAAAGTAATGAGACAATATGTTATGATTTACTTGACCCAGTAATCTCATCCCAGGAAATTAAGGGATAGTGATCAAATAATTCAGGAAAAACACACACAACCAACTCATTTTTGACAAAAGTGCCACGAACATTAAAGAAAGGACAGTCTCTTTAATAAATGGTGCTGGGAAAACTAGAAGAATATGCAGAATAGTGAAACTAGATCCCTATTTTACATCATTCGTAAAAATAAATTCAAAATAGATTAAAAATTTAAACATAGGATCTGAAACTATGAAACTACTAGAAGAAAACATAGGGAAAAGACAATAGGACATTGGTTTAGATGAAGGCTGTTTTTGGTGTAAGATGTCAAAAGCACAAGCAACAAAAGCAAAAATAGAGAAGTGGGACTGTATCAAGCTAAAAATCTTCTGCACAGCAAAGGAAATGATGAACAAAGTGAAGAGACAATCTACAGAATAGGAGAAAATGTTTATGACCTATCCATCCACAATGGATCAATAACTAGAATACCTAAGGAATGCAAATAACTCAATGGCAAAGAACCCAATCATCCAAGTAAAAAATGGGCAAAAGACCTGAACTCACATTTCTCCAAAGAAGATATGTAAATGACTAATGCAGATCTGAAAAAATGTTCAACATCACTAATCATCAGGGAAATGCAAATCGAAACCACAATGAGATTATCATCTCACCTCACCTCTAGTGAGATTAGCTGTTGTCAAAAAGACAAACAAACAAGCAAAAAACAAAACAAAACAAAAACCTAAAACCCCTTGCCAGGAAGGATGTGGAGAAAGAAAAACACTCGTAAACTTGATGGGAATGTAAAGTAGTACAGCCATTATAAGACAAAGTATAGTGGTTTCCTTAAAAAAACTAAAAATAGAACTACCATATGATCCAGCCTTTCCACTGCTAGGGATGTATCTAAAAGAAAGGAAATCAGCATATCAAAGAGATGTCTGCACTTCTGTTTGTTGTAGCACCGTATCATAATAGGCAAGACACGTAATCTACCTAAATGCCTGTGAATGAATGAATGGATAGATAAAATACACACAATGTAATATTATTCAGCCATAGAAAAGAATGAAATCCCATAATATGCAGCAACATAAATGGAACCGGAGGTCATAATGTTAAGTGAAATAAAGCAGACACGGAAAGAAAAATACCGCATGTTATCACTCTAAGTTGGAACTAAAAAGTCATCTCATGGAGTTAGAGAGTATAATGATGGTTACCAGAGGCTAGGAAAAGAAGGAGGGAGTAGGGATGAAGAGAACTTGGTTAAGAGGTACAAAAATACAGGAAGATAGAAAGAATAAATTCTAGTATTCAACAGTACAGTAGGGAAATTATAGTTAACAACAACAATTTATTTCAAAACAGCTAGAAGAGAATTGTAGTGCTCCTATTGTGAAGAAAAGATAAATGTTTGAGGTTATGGATACTCCAATTACCGTGATTTGATCATTATACAGTATATGTATACAGGTATCAAAATATAACCCCTCAAAGACACACAACTATTATATATCAATAAAAAAATTAAAGTCTTTGATTTAAAATGCCAAAATAATTTGTACCATTTTAATTATCTTCAAGTGTACAATTTAGTGGTCTTAAATATGTTCACAATGTGGAAATCATCATCACCGTCCATTTCCAGAATCTCTTCATCATCCCAAACTGGAATATTGTATCTATTTAACAGTAATTCCCATTCCAGCCCTCCATAAATCCTGTTAACCACTATTATATTTTCTGTGTCTATGATTTGCCCTTTTTAGGTACCTCATGTAAGTGGAATTATATGGTCTTTGAACTTTGTGTCTGGCTTCAATAAATATTTTTAAAAGAAGATAGAAAATTGTTTCAGTGATGATAAAAAAAAAACCCCATTCATATGAACTTAGGAAAAAATTGGTTATTTTATAGCCATGGTAACAGCAGCCACTCAATCAATCTTAAACTGGTTTAATTCGTCAAGGTGAACTTATCTCGGGAAACACATTGTTACAATCCAACCAATCAGCGTCGCCCTCACTCCTGAAAATCAACCAATCAGGAATAGATTTACCTCTATGCCGTTCCTCTGAGTGTGAACCAGTCAATAGCTGTCCCTCCTGAGTAATCACACTTCTTTCTATAGATGATGTTAACCTACTTATGCCCCTGAAAGTCCACCAATACCATACTTCTGAAAAATTCTCTGAAAGGTCATGGGCCTGCTGTGCTCCAAGAGACAACTAGCATGGCTAGCCCTCAATATAGCAAGCGGTAAATCCAGCTACATGTTTTTGTTTCTGTTAAAAAGACAGATATTAAGTATTGGCTTGACACAAGTCATTACTAGAAGTCAAACTAGATAATTATTTTATGTTATATTCCAAAATGTGCTTTGAATCTAGATATTTTCACTGTATTGTCCTATCAGCTTGGAAACTTCACTAATCGGTCCTTAAAAAAGTAGTCAGGAGAAATCAAAAGTACTTAGGACAGGAATGCTTTTTCACCTTCAATGGTTCATTATGAGCCAGGTAGTCCTCGGGATGCTCCAGAAACTTATCTTTAGCCTCTGGACTTGAAAAATAGTAGATCTTTTCCCGATATTTAACTGGATCATCTGCACTGCATGGTTGTAGGATGAAGTTTTCTTTGAGAACCACTGGACAAAAGTGCTTTGTATCTCCCAAATGCCTCCTTTTCTCTTTAATTCTATCTTCATTCTAGAAATGTTATTCCAAGGTTTAGACAGCATTATGAAAGAACATTTTGATGTAATACTAAGAAGAAAGTTTTAAAAAATGCTTGAATAATATTTGCTGTACAACGATACAACTTTCAGGCAATCTACAAAAGGCCAGTCCTTATGCTATTTTAATTAATTAAAAAAATCAGCTTCTCGTATCCAACGTCAATCATAACCAAAGTAAAGCAGCACTAAGAATGAAGGTGTCTCCAGCCCTCTACAGACCTAGGTGTAATGAAAAACTCCAGGATGTGCTGATTCAGAAGCATTGTGAGGTTAGGTTCTAAAATGAAATTAATCCTGAGAAAGAAAAGCTGAATCAGGGTCACAACTTCTTACCCATTGCAAATTAAATGGGAGATGCAGGGCATAGCCCAGTGTTAAACTCCCAAAGTGGCACCTTGGATGGGTGGGAAAGAAGGGAGGGAAAAGAAGCCTCAGGATTTGCTTTGTTTCCAGCTAAGTAGATATAAAAACAATATGCTTTTGAACAATCACTGGGTCAATGAAAAAATAAAGATGGAAATCAAAAACAACTTTGAAACTAATGAAAATGAAAATACAGTGTATCAAAGTCTGTGGGATACAGTAAAAGCAGGAGTCAGAGCATCAAATGCCAAACTACCATGTGATCCAGCAACCTCACCAGTGGGTAGCTATTCAACGGAGGAGAAATCGGTATGTTGAAAAGAGATCTGCACTCCCATGTTTATTGCAGCACTCTTTACAATAGCTAAGATATAGGATCAAGTGCCCATCAATGGATAAATGCATAAGGAAATTGTGGTACATATACACCATGGAATATTATAGAACCACAGAATATGAAATCGTGCTGTTTGCAACACCATGGATGGAACTGGAAAACATGTTAAGTGAAAGAAGCCAAACATGGAGAGACACATCTCACATGTCCTCACTCATATGTGAGAACAAATATTAAAAACAATTGATCTCCTGGAGACAGAGAGTAGGATGATGTTTACCAGAGGCTGGGAAGGGTAGAGAGGAGCAGGGGATCAAGTGGGGATAGCAAAAACTTTAGTTACTCAGATAAAATGAATAATATTTGATAGCACAACAAAGTGACTATAATCAACAATAAGTTAGAGTATATATATATTTTTAGACAGCATCTCGCTTTGTCACCCTCAGTAGAGTACCATGTGTCATAGTCACAGCAACCTCAAACTCTTGGGCTCAAGCGATCTTCTTGCCTCAGCCTCCCAAGTATCGGTGGGACTGCAGGTGCCTACCATAACCCCTGGCCATTTTTAGGAACAGGGTATCACTCTGGCTCAGGCTGGTCTCAACTCCTGAGGTCAGGGAATCCACTAACCCAAAGAAATGATAAATGCCTAATGTTGGATACCCCGACTACCCTGATTTGATTAATTCACATTTATGGCTTTATCAAAATGCCATATGTGCCCTATAAATATATATAACTATTTTATACCCATAATAACTTAAAACAAATTCTGATGCCAAGGGAGTAGATTGGTGCCTGCATGCGGGTTGTTTCTGCCTGAGTATACTGCATGATAATATCACAGAAGCAGCTACTCAAGATGCCATTGCCGTGTTTTACCTAAAATACCCACCTCTGTTACATTTATAAAAATTTACATCTTTAAAACCTATACATCTTTTCTCTTATGTCTTTTAATGAGTTTTTTCCCCCATGCTAAGTAGCCCTGGCATTTCGGGGAGCCAAGTGAAACTGGGCAGGGAGAGAAAGTGTGCTAGAAAATGTTTATTTATAGAATCGAGACTGTTTCCTTGTTAACTTGGGGTCCAAAAGTGATAGTTATCACTTAATAGTGGTACATGTTCATGGACTTGCCAAATGAGTATAAGGGGTAGTAAAAGAACCGTGCCTCTTCCTCTTCCTCTTCCTCTTCTTCCAGCTCCTCACCGACCTCCGTTTCAGCCTGATAGTCATCCGCTTCTTCCTCATAGTCATCTGCATTTAACTCCCATGCAGTAAACTGAAAGGGTTCTGTTCAAAAAGGAGAAGAAAAGAATTATCGAGGCAAATATTTTTAGGATAAAAGGTTGTTAGCATATTACCACAATCAAAGATTAGGAAAATTATTGATTTGTATTGATCTCTTGGTGATCTCTCCAGTCAAAGATTAGGAAAATTATTGATTATTATTGATCTCTTAGTCTACATATGTATGCAGATAGGCCTTTACAAATTCCTCATGGGACAACTGTCCAGTATGGCCAGTGCTGTTTGTGCCCCATGGCTATTGTGATTGGCCAGAGCCTGTGCTGTGATGGTTGCTAATCATCCTTGGGTATGTTGAGCATTTACTTCATAAAGCATCAAGAAAATCTTTAAAGTTTCAAAATACATACATATATATATATTCTTTTAGAGACAGAGTCTCACTTTGTCACCCTTGGTAAAGTTCTGTGGCATCACAGCTCACAGCAACCTCCAGCTCTTGGGCTTAGGTGATTCTCTTGCCTCAGCCTCCCAAGTAGCTGGGACTACAGGTGTCTACCAGAATACCTGGCTATTCAAAATACTTTTAATACTGGGCTTTGCTCTTGATAATAAATGTTATGATCACAGCTCTTACTTTCCATAGTCTCAACTACTTTTTCAAGTAGTTCCTCTGGAGTCTTGTTGGAAATTTCCAAGTTTAAAATTTGAATGACAGAGTCATGAAGGAATGGTTCCAGAATTTTCCACATCAAGAGGAAATTATGAACCTTCTCTTTAAAGGGGTCCATTTCAAGAACATCAGGATAAGAATCTTCTGGAAACTCAGGTAGTACAACTTTTGAGTGAAAGACAAAGGATACAAAAAAAAGAATCTGTCAATATCGTATGTTTGCTATGTTGCCAAAATAATTTATGCTTTATACTATTTTTAAAACATTTGAAAGAAATATAATTCTAAGCAACAATAACAATTCACAAATTCATATTTTAATTATGCTTTGCTCTTATATTGGCTGTAGATAAATTATTACCTATTGCTAGAACACAAATTATTTGGATAATGTATATGAGTTTCATACGGAAACTTTTCATTGTTAACAAAATGTATAAAAGAAAATTGATGAAAATCAGTGGTATAATCTGGTTAGATACAGTTTTTAAATTTAAATTTAAAAATATGAAGGGAATACTAATGTTTTAGGTGGTAGAGGACGCCAAGAGCCAGAAGCCCTCTGAGCAAGATGATTTACTGCTGGAGGCTAGACTCTCAGGCAATATGTCCACAGGAGCTCCTTATGGAGAAAGAGCCCCAGCCTTCAACACACAGTCATTGTTAATTACTCCCCTCACCTGTATTGTTCTGTCTCAATAAAAGGCTAGTGTGGAGGTTGCTCAGGGCTACCCTGCAAAGAAGGGCTAGCCTGCCTCCTACAAGCTTGTACTTCTAATCTGCGTCAAGCCTGGTTCTTTCCTGCGGTGATTGAGACCAGGGCCACAGGGGCCCAACGGGCTTCGACATTAGGTTACATGGATTGTTTTTGTAATGCTTGAGACATGACAATAGGTGTGCCCATCACCCAAATGATGTTCACAGTACACATGAGGGTTGTTTTTTCCCTCTCTCTTCCTCCCCCTGACTCATTGGTTGCTTTTCACTGAATTTTACTTCCCTCTATGCCCATATGTGCTCATCAGTTAGTTCAAGGTTAGTGAGTACATGTGGTTTTGAATTTCCTGAGACCTGATCAATCTTGGAGAATGGTCCATGTGCTACTGAGAAGAGTTGCGTATTCTGTAGTTTTGGAGTAGAAGGTTATGTAAATGTTTGTTAAGTCTGTTTGATTTAGAGTTTACTTTGGTTTAGGTGTATTATTTATTTATTTTTTGCTTTGATGATGTACTGAGCTCTGATAGTGAAGTGCTTAGGTGCCCTGCAATTATGACAGTATATTTCTTTCCTTGCTTAGCTCTAGTAAGATCTGCTTAGCATATCTGGGAGCTCCTGTGTTGGGTGCATATATACGTCTAGGATTGTTATGTCTTCTTGTTGGATAGCCCCCTTTACCATTATATAATGACCTTTTGGTCTTTCTTTACCTTTGTTGGCTTAACCATTTCCAATCCGATTTTTCTGCCACCCACATATTCCCCGGCTTTTATTTATTTGGGGTGGGAAAGAGGTTTGTGGCTTACTTGTAATTATCCTACAGTTTTAAAAGAGAAAACACAAATATGAACTCACCAATGATTTCATTATCTATTTTAGGTTACATAAAATAAAGTGTTTTTATTTTTGTTTATAATTTTTTTCAAGTGTGATGCTTCTTGAAGAAATCTCCAGGATGAAGTCCAGTCGTCTTCTTGCGTGTCTCATAAGAGAAAATAGTTTCTCTTCTTCCTCCTTTCTCATTTCTTCTGCTGCAAACCATACACTCCTTTGATTTTTTTTCATTTTTTATTATAAAATGCATCTTCCCATTTAGCCTTTCCTCAGTGTCAGAAGACAATGATCTTCTCCTCTTTCCTGAATTTCTGTTCCTCATATTGCTCATAAGCTGAGTGATGAGATTCTTCCTGTGAGAAAAGTGTGTCTGCACTTTTTCTGCACTCTTGTCCTTATCTAAAGACTAAAGGATGTAGCTGTTCACAACTGCAACTTCCATCAGCCAGAAGAATAATTTTTCCACCATTTGTAGGACCTCCTTATAAATCTGTAACATCCACAGTACTGATCAGCTCTGTCCACTGTTCCCATAAACTTTGTGTATTCTAAAATAACTGTTGGTTTTTCAAATGGAATAGGCTGTTTCCTCGACACATTCTTTGGCCTTCAAACACAGTTGATAACCAGTAATCGACTGTGTTCGAAGGCCAAAGAATGTAATCAGCATCGTCACTAACCTCTTGTCATGGAATGAAAGGAAAAAAAAGTTTCAGACGTCTTCTGACATCAGAGTGGAACAGGAAAATCATTAGGTTGGATGAGGTCTGATACAGGATTGGAAAAGGTTAAAGTCAATTTTATCTGACATGAGAAGAGCTATACCTGCTCTCTTTTGATTTCCATTTGCATGGAATATTTCTCTTTCATCCTTTCATACTGAGTCTGTGTGCATCCTTGAGGTTTAGATGTGTTTCCTGGAGACAGCAGATAACTGGGTTGTGTTTGTTCATCCAGCCAGCCAGGCTATGTTTTTTAAAAGGAGCATTCGGTTGGTTCACATTGATGGATAGCATTGACATGTGGGATATCAGCCTATTCATTGGGTAGACTATTGGGTAGTCTATTGGGTAGTCCCTTATTGTTTTGTTTTACCTTATGTTCTCTTGCTTTATAGGAGTTGTTAGTTTGATTTTTTTTTTCAGTGAATTTACACTGGTGGGTGTGTTGTGCTGATTTGTGTATAGTGCTGTACTGAGCATTTTATGCAGGGCAGGTCTGGACATAACAAATTTCCTCTGTGTTTGCTTGTTTGGAAAGGACTTAATTTCTCCATCTATTGTGAAACTTAGTTTTGCAGGATATAAAATCCTAGGCAGACAGTGTTTGGTTTAAATTGATTGAAGATGGCGCTCCAGGCCTTTTTGGAGTCCCTTCTATAGTTAGCTTGGAGGGTTTTCCTTTGCATGCTTTCATCTTGGTGCTTGAAGAACTTTTCCTTCACTTTGACTTTGGGCAGGTTGATTACTATGTGTCTCAGAAATGACCTCTTTGTTATGAATCTTCCCAATGTTTGATGTCCCTGCTGTATCACTATGTCTGAATTTATGGCAATGCCCGGGATGTTTTCCTCAGTTATTTCTTCAGATGCCTTTTCCATGCTTTTAGTTCTTTCTTCTTCAACCTCAGGGATACTTATAATTCAAATGTTAGTTCACTTTACACAGTGCCATGTCTCTCTCAGTGATTCCTTGGAGTTTTTCATCCTCTTCTCTGCCTCTTTGAATGATTGGGTTATCTTGAGAGCTTTGCCTTCAAGTTCTGAGATTCTTTCTTCTCCTTAGTTTAAACTGTTTTTAAAGCTTTCAACTACATTTTGAAGTTTCCTAAATGATTCTTTTATTTCTTTAAGTTTATTATATCCCTTCTTATGGTGTCTAGCTCTCTAGTGACATTTTTATTTCTTTCATTGATTTCCTAAAATACTTTTTAACTTCTTTTTTATTGGTTTTCAACTTTCTCTTCAATTCCAATCATCTTATTTGCCACCCATATGCTGAATTCCGTTTCTGTCATTTTGGCAATTTCCTTGTGGGGGTAGCTCCATTGTGTCCTCTCAGGAGTGTTCAACTATCTTATTTTTTCATGTTGAAAGCCATTCTTTTGCTGACTTCTTATCTGGCTCCTATTCCCTTAGTCCTGGATTACTAGGAATGCAGGGCATCTATTCTCCTTGTTGGGGACTTTCTCTCAAACCAGGTCCAGGAGTGATGGCTCCTTAGTGTTGGGGAGTTGTGAGTAGAATATTGGAGGTTCTGCCAGCCCAGTGGTAATGGTAGGGACTCAGTAATGGAGTTTTGAGGTGGAGTTGCAGGGGCCCTTGAGTTACAGGGGTAGAAGCTCTGACTCAGGCACACAAAGAGCTTCAGAGCTTGCTTTGTGGATTTTGGGGGTAGACCCATCCATATGGGGGACTGTTCCACCAGTGTGGGGACTGTTGATGCCCGGTTACAGAGGCAAGGGTTTTCTCTCAGTGTCCCAGATTCCACATAAGTAGGTCAGAACTGCTCAAAACCTAGGAATGGCTTTCAACATGAAAAAATAAGCAGTTACCTGAGGCTTCCCAAGTAGTGGCTGTGGTGTCTGAAGCTCTTCCTCTGTTCTGCTACCCCACTAGGGAGGAGGCGTGCTCGGCCCCCAGTCACAGGACTGGGTACAGGGAGTGTCTGTTCTCTCTCCTGCCTGGTGGATGATGCTACCTAAGTTTGCTTCTGGATGGCTGGGTCTTGAGCAGACCTGGCTTCATGCACCAGAGTGATCAGGATGTCATTAGTTGCAGAAGCTGTACCTGCTCTCTAGTGGAATGTCTCTGCACAGATTCTGAGCAGCTCCCTGATTGACCCAGAGGTCTACAGGGGAAGAGGAAGACCTCCTCACAGATCAAGCTGCCTGTAACTTTTGTTTCTCTCCTAATAGACAGTGTCCTCTCATGTTGCCTCTATCCTGCTGTCTTCACCTCTTCTCAGCAGTGTGATTGTATGAGGGCCTCCAGCTTAGTCTCTGGGATGGTGAATGGTACTTGTAAGAATCAGCCACACTCTGAGTTGGTAGATGCTGTAATTAGCTGTAGAGTTGTTTTCTCTAAAGCCAAGATGTTCTTTTGTGTCTATGGTAAGCTCTACTCCCTCAGGCACTTGAATGCCCCAGATTTTGGGAAGTACTCTGTAGCTCCCTAGAGGTAGGTTTGTTCTTTTCTTTCTCCCTTTCTTTCTTTTCCTTCCTTCCTTTCTCTTTCTTCTTTCTTTCTTTTTAGATAGAATCTCATTTTTTCACCCTTGGTAGAGTGCCATGGTGTCATAGCTCACAGCATCCTCAAACTCTTGGGCTCAAGTGATTTTCTTGCCTTAGCCCCCTGAGTAACTGGGGGTATAGGCACCCAATGCTTGGCTATTTTTAGACAGGGGGATCTCACTCTTGCTCAGACTGGTCTTGAAATCTTGGACTTAGGCAATGCACCCACCTCAGCCTCTCAGAGTGGTAGGGTGAGCCACTGCTCCTGGCCTCCCAGGAGGTTTTTTGATACCCACTACTTTAGAGGTGGGTAGTAGAGTGGAAGCATAGCATGGTCGGGGAGCCTGAAGGACTTTGTGGAGGCTTGGCAGGGTTCAGAAGCTGTTTTCTGGTCTGTTTGGGGGAGCTGCTGGGAGCAAAGCCATGACTGGCTCTTCAGATTTGGAGGGCTGCTTGTGGAGAAAGGGGCTGAAGGCTTGATTGGTATGGCACCCTGGGCTGGTATCTTCCTGACTCACCCTAATCCAGCAGTGCTACTTTCTTACAGGGAGTGATGGGTGCCCTCCCAGATCACACAAAGTTTCAGACTCCCAGAGTATTCTTCCATCAGTTCTGTCCATGTGGGTTCCTTTGCCATCTAAGTCCAGCTTCCAAAATAAGGGACAAGAGCCTTTGTCCTCCCAGCAACCCATTTGAGTGGGAGAGGGAGGGCATGGTATCCGGAGTGCATGTCTGACCCTCTGGCCTGTATCTCTGCACAACACTGGTAGGCAGGGAGCTCCCAGAATGGGCACTCTAGGTCCACAGAAGGTCCTTAAGAGGAAAGGCAGGGCTCCACTCGGGTTTCCACAGAGAAACCTCAGCATGATATACATGCCAGCTGGGGTCAGGCTACTGCTGGACACTAACTACTCTCCTGGTTGCCCAATTGCAGTGGGTTGGGGAGAGCCCACAGTTCCTCAACAGCCAGAGCCCTGGCTTGTTTGCTATGGCTTTCCAGAGACTGGGCTGTTTCCTTGCCAGAAGGCTGTCTTACTGCAATAGTCTGACTTTCTTTGGTGTGTGGGCTGGGAGGGGTGGGGTGGGGAGGCTGGCAGGAGGGATGGGCACTCTCCCAGATTGCTATGTCTTGGACTCCCTATCAGATCTGTCCACATAGGTCCCCTCTGCCCCCTGGCCCAGCTCATAAGCCTCCCCCTCTCACCTTTCATCCCCCAGCAACCTGTTCCAGTTCAGGGACACAGGATCCAGCCAGGGTGTCTGACCCACTGGCATGCATGCCCACAAAAAACCCCAGGATCTCCCAGATCTGAGGCCCTGGGTCCCTTGAAGATCCTCAAGTGTAAAGGCGTGGGCCTTGGTCTCTGTGGAAACCAGACGACAGGGTACACCAGCTGGGGAGCAGTGGCCGAACATCAAATTCAAAACTGCTCTCCCACTCGCAGTGCTTGGGAGAGCCCAGGGGAAAGATAAGAGTCTGAATGGAAGAAAGTTGGCTCTCCAGCCTCTTGAGTCATTCTCCTTGGAGGGGAATCCTGCAGGGAATGTCCAGGAGCTAGGATCGCACAAGTTCTCCCCACTGCTCTGTGTTGCCACAGTGCTTGGGCTTGTGGGGTAGAAAAGAAACTTGGTAGCCAGCTGGTGACCTTCTCTCTGGGAAGGTCAGCCATCTTGCCCCAACCCAATAGATACACCTGTAATGCAATAAGCTAAATTAATATAATGCACAGCAATTAGCAAACAACATACAAATAAGTAGGAAACAGGTACTATGTCTAAAATAAAGGACTAGAGCCTTTGTAAGAAAACATGAAAAGCACTTTTATGCACGAACTACTTTTAGAGTCTAACCTGTGTCAGCTAATTCTTCAGTTTCCAGGCCATCTTTGGATATTTTTGGGATTTCTGTTTCAACTGTATCCTCAGTAGGTTCAGGTACTTATGAAAGAAATCCAGTAGTTAGTGTTTGAATTTTAAAACATTATTCCTTCATGAAAGTTTTGGTGCAAAGAAAATTTCAAGGCATACTTAAAATTTATTTACCTAGTAGAAAACACAGCTCTTGTTAGCTCACGTATGGCAAAAATACATAATAATATAAGGCAGACAATGAAGAACATTCTTAAATAAAAGGACATTGACTAGAATAATAACATGATACATACAATTCTAGCTGATAATCATAGTTAAATATTATTTAAATTTCTGTTGATAGGGCATCAGACTGGGAGTCCCTAATATTCTTTTTAATTTTCATTAAAATACCCATGAAGACAGACCAAAAGACCAAAAAGTGGCAATGAGAGATGATGATATTGCAAAGTTTCGGCAGCGGGTGTAGGCACAGGGGAAGTGTGGAGAATCCCAACTAATTTCACTCTTGAAGGTATAGACTGAAAACTATTTTCCCTGGTGACATAGGACAAGCTCACATACACATCCAGCAGAGATGGATTCAGGGAAGGCAGAACCAGTTATCTATCTTCCTACCCCATGGTCTGCTTCTAGTTCTGAGATATGAATTTGCCAAATTCATATCTCAGGTACGAATATATATATGTGTGTGTATATATGAAATAATGGCTGGATACTTTCCAGACAGCCTTCATATATGTATACCTGCCCCCCACGTATACATTTTGTAATACTGCAGAAAGCATCTTCTGAGTTAACTTCTGAGTAATACTCTGGTTCTCTTTCAACAGAACTTTTTTTTTTTTTTTTGAAGCACAGTCTTACTCTGTTGCCTGGGCTAGAGTGCTGTGGCATTATCATAGCTCATTATAACCTCAAACTACTGAGCTCAAGGGCTCAACAGGTCCTCCTGCACCACCATCCTAAGTAACTAGGACTATAGGTGTGTGCCGCCATACCAGGCTAATTTTCTCATTTCTTGTAGAGACGAGGTCTGGCTTAGGCTGGATTTGAAGGCCATACTTCAGCAATCCTCATGCCTTGGTCTTCCAGAGTGCTAGGATTGCAGGAGTGAGCCCCTACACCTGGCCAAAATCTACAATGTTTAATACTCAAGACAGCAGAAAGTAGAAAAAGACAAGCCTAAGGCTGGCCTGGGAGTGTCATGTTTAGTTGTAAGTTGCAAAATTTAGAAAAGCATTATAAGCCAGGACAAGGAAGAAGGGCACTGAGAATATACAGATAATTCTACACTGCCTTAGTGTCTCTGGCTTAATCAAAGACTGAAGTAGGTGGGTCTGAAGAAGATCTAGCCTCAGCCTAGAAGAGCCATATGTCATAAATGCTTACCAAATGTTACCACTTGAACTATGCTGATGCACATTAACCTATAGCGGATATAAGAGAATTCCAAGCACGAAATTTAAGTGAAAGGTGTATGTGTATGTGGGGGGTAGTGGGTGGTTCTTATAAATACTCTATTCTTCCTGTTGGTAAATGCCAGGGTTGGATATATTCTACTTTACTCAAGGATAAGTCCACAATAACAACAAAATGAAACAGATGAAAACATGTTTTAATGATGGGAAACAGAGGATAGAGGATAATGATCCAAAGATTCTGATAAAGACTTTGCTTCTGAAAACAATTTCTTACATAAAACAAAGTACATTTGACAAGACATACGCCTGGAGTACTCAAAAAGCACAAGAGGCCAGACAGCCTGCAAAATAGGAACCGTGAGGCATAAAGACAAAACAAGCTATAATAAAGGCAGAAATACAAGAAGCGAGCTGAAATAGGGAAATGATGCAAGGAAATCTAAAATGCAATGGCAGAATTAAAGCATGAATTAGGAGAGAGGCAAAGAGGAGCTTAAAATAAACCAGCGATGTGGGGGCAAACTAGTCTCCGAAGGATATTCAGACAGAGAAAATGTAGAAAGTGGTGAGAACTACCTGGAAGAAGAAGATTAATGTGGCAGAGAAAAACAGCAGTTATCTGACCCCAAAATACCAAGTGGTCCTGAAAGAGGAATCTGACCTGATAGTGGGAGAAAACCACTTTGAGCTGGGCAAAGACTGTGGCATGAAGACAAAACGTGCTCAGTGGATTCTGGGGAAAATCCCTCCCACGCCAGCCAAGTTTTAACACAGGATGGTATTGAAATATATCCCATGAGCTTCCTCACCAGAAAAAAAAGAATAAAAGAACACAAACAAAGCGATATCCGATTTTTGCTTGTGTAGAAGGAAGGAATGTCAACAGGCAGAATTAGGAGAAGAAAAAGTTCTGATGATAATTCAACAGCATCAAAGTGTTTTTTTATGTATGAAAGCAACGGATATGCAGGAAATCACAAAATATGCCACCCGGGATGATTAAAAAATGACTCAAAGATGTAGAATAGAGAGATGACTAAGAAATGGATCAAAATTAAATCTCAAGAATGAAGAAATGAGAAATCCCAGTAGGATCATCAAGAATCCTAATATTAAAACAAAACAAAAAAAACAAAAGGGCGGCACCTGTGGCTCAAAGGAGTAGGGCGCTGGCCCCATATGCCAGAGATGGGGGGTTCAAACCCAGCCCCGGCCAAAAACTGCAAAAAAAAAAAAAAAAAAGAATCCTAATATTATATCATTAACAAAAACCGTGGCTCGTACTAATGAACTTGGAAAGGACTGTGGCCACACTAGGGGGCATTTAACAATGTGGTGAAATTGTGCCGCCTTTCAAAATGATATTTAGAGAAAGTTTATAGACAAATAATTTCAGTATAAATAGTTATTGTCTGTGAGAGTAACTCTGTTGCAGGAATTAAAAAATGTCCCAGAGGAAATCTATCAGCCTGAAGTCTAATTAGATTACAGTTAGGTTGAAAGAATACAAACAAACACTGTGCTCACAAAAACTAAAAAGGAACACATCAGAATGTTCAATGTTATTGCTTTTTGCGGGCCAACCATGATGATTTACCCCATCTTTCTATCTGCATATAAAGATTGCAGGATTGCAGGAGTGAGCCCCTACACCTGGCTAGAATCTACAATGTTTAATATTCAATAGAGCAGAAAGTAGAAAAAGACAAGCCTAAGGCTGGCCTGCAAGTGCCATGTTTAATTGTGTATTATTATGAATTATTGAGTATTAAACATTGTAGATTCTATCGACATCTCTCCTCTGCTCTTCTCCCCTCTCCTCCCTTTTCCTCTCCTCTCCTCTCCTCTCCTCTACTCTCTTCTTTCTTTTCTTCATCTTTTCTTTCTTACTAGGTCTTATTCTTTTCCTGGGCTAAAGAGCAGTAGTGCAGTGGCCTTATTATAGCTCACTATAACCTCAAACTTCTGGGGTCAAGGGATCCTCCCACCTCAGCCTCCCAGGTAGCTGGTACTACCTCACTAATTTATTTTTATTTTTGTAGAGATGGGGGTCTCATTATGTTGCTCAGGCTGGTCTTGAAATCTTAGCCTCAAGTGATCCTCTCACTTCAGCCTCCCAAAGTGCTGGATTACAGGTACGAGCCACTGTGCTTGGCGGACTTCTACATTTTCTATTGTTAGAGCATATTTATCAAACTTGGTTCGATGTCTGAATGACTTTGAAACACTTAGTTCAACATCAACTATTTCAGAACTAAGGTCACTGTCTTTGATAGACATTTCCTGAATTTTAAGTCGCCATAGTCTATTCAATATATTAACTCATTCTGACACTGTGCAGCTGAGTCATTCCAGAGTTTATATTTTCAGGATCAGATTTTTCTCAGGTACAATACTAAACTTTTTTCTATGATATAAGGGGATAACTTATAAAATTTATTTTCAGGCATTGTTTCCCCCTATGGCAGTAATTTCCAACTGTTAGCATGTATAAGAGTCATCTGGGGTGTTCGCTAAAATGCAAATTTCTTAACTCTTACTGAACTGGAATGTGCATGGAGCTTAGGAGCCTTGCAGATAAGAACTCTGGGTAATTCTGATAAGGTGATCTACCACAAATGCTGTGAAAAACCATTTCTCTGTGAAGTAAACACTCGGGAGTTTCAGTTGAGTGTTTGAGGATTAAGTGGATTATCTCTTATTCCTTGAGTAAAATCTCCAACCTCCCTCTAGGCTTTCCTGCAGCCTACAACTGTGTAAATACAGTTAGCTTCCTCGACCCTGCTCACTCTCCTAGTCCCTTGGCTTCAACTATCCAGGCAAAGAAGCCAATCAAATCCCCAGGTTCCCTGCACATAGGGATGGCCAGGGCACAATTCTGCCCATTGAAATGTAGGTGAAAGTCCCTGGGGACCATCTATTTCTGGAATTAAAACAAAAAAAATAAAAGCTTGCATGGAAGAGCTTTGTCCTTAACCCTTTGCCACTTCCTGCCTTTTCAAGCCTATGATGCAGCTGTATGTCTGGGTGCAGTAGCCACTTTTTGATTGTGAAGATGGAGTGAGTCATCTGCTGGATGGATGACCTGGGAGAAGGAAGATGCTCAGGGCTTTCATAGTACCTTTGAGCTACCAAACCAGCCCTGGACTCTTAGAAGAGGCAAATTTCTTAAGAGTGTGGTTTTGGTATTTCTGTTATTTGTAGATAAATGCAATCCCAGTGGACACAGGTGGAATGGCCTGCCATTTAAGTACAGTCAGCAGTGATGCTTCTTAATTTGAAAAGTCAACCACGCCACTTAGTTGCCTGATAATGAAAGCACACAATCATCTCTCAATGAACAACATTGAACATTACCACTCCAGAATTTATCAGATGGTAAAACTTTGAATAGTTTGCTGCTTAAATCTGGTCAGGTGTCTGGCTAATAAAGTGGCAGGAAGGGACTTGCAAAATGTTCAGCAGGTGCTCACGCACTCCAGGCTGCCCCAGCAGGCCATGCCAGCTCAACACGGTAAAATCAGACTTTACCTGAGAGGGACGCAGTGGACTGGAGAAAACTTGATCAGACCCTGGCATTGGATTATAGCCTCCCATTTGGGAGTCACTGGTCTCAGGGATACACTCTGTGCAGTAGGAAATATGAGTGTTGCCTTTATATATTCTAGATGTCCACCGTCCATGTTCTTGTTCTTTGAATTACACTCCTTGTAATGGGTTGAATTGTGTCCCCTACAAAAGATGTGTTCACATCTTGAACCCCAGTACCTGTGAATATGATCTTATTTGGAAATAGAGTCTTTGCAGGTATAAGAATATTAAGTAGTTTGAGATGAAATCATCCTGGATTTATGGTGGTCCCTAAAACGGAGGAGGATATACATGCATACACACACATACTCCCACACACACATGCACACGAGGGAATGCAATGTGAAGACAAAGGCAGGGATTGGAGTGATGTAGCAGTAGCCAGGAAGAGGCAAGGAAGGATTCTTTCTTTGACTTTGGACTTTATCCTTCAGAACTGGGAGAGAATACACTCTGTTGTTTTAAGCCACCAAGTTTATAGTACTTTGTTAACAGAAACCTTTGGATACCAATACACTTCCTGATGAGGTGACTCACAACTGTAATCCCAGCACTGTGGGAGGCTGAGGAGGAAGAATTGCTTGAGCTCAGGAGTTCGTGACTTGTCTGAGTGAGAGTGAGACCCCAACTCTTGAAAAAAATGGAAAAACCCAGCTGGGTGCCAGGGTGAGTGCCTGTAATCCCAGTGGCTTCTGGAGGCTGAGGCAGTGGGATGCCCACAGCCCAAGCCTGAGGTTGCAGTGAACTACAATGCCACTGCACTCTGCTCAGGGGCATAGGGTGGGACTCTGTCTCAACAACAACAAGAAGCATTAGGGAGCTATGTGGAATTTAGTGAAAATTTAGCAAGGGGAGAGACCTGCATCACATGGCAGCTGACCCACTGAGCCTCCATTCTTCCGCTGTGCTAGCAGAGTGGTGTTTACCCCTTTCATACATGACTGGGAAGAAGGTCTTCTTCTCGAGTCTCAAGAGTTCTCACTGATATTGGGGGAGGGATAGTCACTATTACTCTTGACAATGTTAAGATTTGATCAGATCAATGTAGGGCAGGAAGCTTGAGCTCTGATCTTTTTGGGCAGATAGGGAACAAAGCCCTAAGTGCTGGCCTGATAACAAGGACCTAAGCATTAACCCTGTGCTGGATGCCATGATGGGTGCTTTAGATAAAATCTTTCTATCCCTCTTTTTTTTTTTTTTTTTTTTGGAGTTTTTGGCTGGGGCTGGGTTTGAACCTACCACCTTCGGCATATGGGGCCAGTGCCCTACCCCCTTGAGCCACAGGCACTGCCCCAAATCTCTCTATCCCTCTAGCAAGCCTGCTAGTACAAACCCGTGGCCCTGTCCTAGGAGTGAAGAAAGGACACAACTTGCCCTGCAGCAGGCACAGTGAAATGCAGAGATGTTGATGAGCCCCTATGGACTGTCAGCACCAGAAGGGCACCTCTGTCCTCTGCCTCCCTCTCTGGTGTCATCTCCTCCTCATCTCTTGCTCCAGCCACACTCAGTTTCCCTCTTGACAGGAGCTGTGCCACCTCTGAGCCTTTGCTGGGGAGTATCTTTGTCCAGGCTCTTTTCAGCCTTTCTGTCTCGTCTCAAATCTCATCTTCTCAGAGGACACCATTCCTTAACCAAAATCTCTGGTGGTGCATTTTCCAAACTACCCCCAGTCCCTACTTGGTTCATTCTTTCAACAAACATCTACTGAGCAGCAGCTCTATCCTGGCACGGCTTCAGTGCCTTCGTAGTTCCTTCAATGTGGGTAATGCTGTCAGAAATATGTTGGGTATTTACTTTTTTATCTAGTTTTCATGGGATGTCAACTCCTTGAGGGTAATGGCCTTAACTGTCTAGATCATTACTGTGTCCCCACTATGTGGGATAATGCTTTTGCCTTGCCTGGCACTTAGAAGGAACACAATAAATATTTGTTAAAGGAATGAATGAATTTCTCAATGTTTATTAACAGCTGATGCTATTACATATCTATGAAGAGCTTGGGATGGAACACTGACATGTGAACTAATGTAGGCTCATGTTCTGGCAAGCTCCATGTAATATAACTATACCTCAGCAGTACATAAAGAGCAAATTGGAAAAATTAAAGCAATTGTTCCCAAAGCCCCAGAACGCGTTTGTCATTGCCCATTAAAGCACTGCTTCTAAGCAGTACACGTTATCATCCCATTCTAAGAAGACTGCAGGGACAGCAGGATTGAAGTGAAACCCTAGTCATCCCACACGAGTATTGACTGAGATAATGATTATCTTGTGGCTCAAAAGAGAAGTCAAAGTCCAAAGGAAATGATGTGTTCTCTGGGAGGAGGTGTAAGAAACATGTTTTGGGTGTATACCGTACTATTTTTTTGTGATTGCCATACTAAATTATCACAAACTCTGTGGCTTAAAACAACAGAAATTTATTTTCTTATAGTTCTAAGTACCAGAAATCAGAAGTCAGGGTGTCAGCAGCCCCAGAGGCTCAAGTCGGAAGATCCACTATTTTTTTGTGATTGCCATACTAAATTATCACAAACTCTGTGGCTTAAAACAACAGAAATTTATTTTCTTACAGTTCTAAGTACCAGAAATCAGAAGTCAGGGTGTCAGCAGCCCCAGAGGCTCAAGTCGGAAGATCCACTTTGCCTATTCAAGCTCTGTCTGGCTGCCTCCATTCCTTGGTTGGAGGCCACTCCGGTGTCTGCTTCTACCTTCACATCACTTTCTCCTCTCTGTGTATGCTAATCTCTCTCCTCCAAGGATACTTGCAGTGGCATTTAGGGCCACCTGGATAATCCTGGATAATCACTCCCTCTTAAGACCCTTGGCTTGGTCCCATTTGTAAAGACCTTCTGTCCAAGTAAGGAGACATTCACAGGTTCTGGAAGTTAAGCTGTGGACATATCTTTGGCAGCCACCATAAGACTGCCACAGGTTACTCTGGGTAAAGTAAAAAAAATCCAAAAGGAATGGATTTATATCAGACAGGGTGTTTTTAAGTTGGAGGGGGGGAACCCACTTAAACAATTTAAAGAAGAAGACTTTATAGAGAGGGATCCTTGCACGGAAGAGATAGGTAAATCAGCAAACCCCTCTGTGAAACAGATTATGTTTTAATATGGCAAAGCAGACCATGATTTCACAGACCTGGGCCAGTGGTGGAGGAGCCCTGTCATGTCTGTAGCATCGGGCTGGCCCTAAATGGAGTAGGACGCTAGCATTAGTATATCCAAAGTAGGTCACCTGGGGAATAAGGAGATTAAAAAGCACGAACTAGATCTTCCCCTAGACTTGCTACATCAGTACGTATTTACTAATTGCGAGGCATTAGCACCTGAGGATATGTCTGATACATCAGATTTAATGGGAGTCAGGGTTGTTTTTTTGGTTGGTTTTTGGTATTTTATGACCCACCTTCTTGGTAGGTGGGTGGGGAGGGAGAATCATTGTCAGCCTAACTAGCTGGCTGGCAAAGAAAATGATGATGTCTCTGGGTGGGAGTGTGAGACTCTCAAAAGGAAACTGAGTATTCCATTGTGCCAGCTCCTGTGTCTAGTGCCAGTGTTCTGATTTTCTAGTGATTGCTACAATCTGAACATTTGTACCACTTTTGTTTCTCCAATTTTACACATTAAAGCCTAAGTCTCCAGTGGTAAGATATTCAAAGGTGAGGCCTTCAGGAGGTAATTAGGTCCCAAGGACTCAGCCTTCATGAATGGGATTGATGCTTTTATAAGGGTGGACATGAGAGAGAGGATCTCTCTCTCTGTCTGCCATGTGAGGATATAACAAGAAAACAGCCACCTACACACCAGGACGAGTGCCTTCACCAGACACTGGATCTGCTGGCACCTTGATCTTGGATTTCTCAGCCTCTAGAACTGTGAGAAATTAATTTCCATTGTTTAAACCACACAGTCTAAGGTATTCTGTTAGAGCAACCTGAATAAACTAAGATACTGTCCCATCCCATCAAGCTAATGCCAGTCCCTGCAGGAAGAATGATCTATGTTGAACATGAGGTTTTTCATTGTAAAATTTTCCCCTAGTCCTGCTTCATTTGCCAGCTAACAGCAAGTTGCCAGCCCTTAACTACTTTAGGCTGGCATCTAGCTGGAGGTATCTGAAAACCTTTAGCTTGTAGGATTAGTTTCTAACCCAGTACCAACTGTGGTTGGAAGCGTTTGTGAGCCTCACTCACCATACCATAGTGGGGTACCCTACCTTGATGCTTGAAGCCTAATCTCTAGTCTTTGGAGTGACTCTCATTGGCCATAGGCTCCTGGCCCTGCCTCTGACCCACTAAACCTGACCTCTACAGTAGAGTCAGTTGCATGAATATGTGACCTGGTTTTCCAAGGTCACTTCAAGGGCTTGGAACTCGCTTTAATGGTCCTCAGGTGTCATTTTGAAATTCAAAGTAATTTCACCTTGAACTTGTGTTTTGTAAGCAAAGTCCAATGGGACTCCAATGGGACAATGGAGCCTACATGAGAAGCCTTCTCTTCTGTGAGCAGAAGAGATATGCCCGATACTTGTTTGCCATTCCTTCTAATGAGCATTCCTGATGCCACATCGTGAGCACAGAATTCCAATGGGCCCATGTTGTGTAGGAGTAAGAAGGACTGAGTGAGCAGAGGGGGGACGAGGGGGGAATGCCAACAGCCCAGAGAGATTGTGCTTTCCCTTTTATCTAGAACTTGCTCCAAATGCAAAAAGTAAGCAATGGCCCTATCATACCCTTTCTTATTCATGTTACTTTCCTTTATTAGCTGACCACTTACTCTAAAAATGATGACATAGAAGGCCAGGAAAAGTTAGGGCAACCCACAGTTCCTTTTCATTTCAGTCCTTCCTCCATCAGTAGTCAGCTAAAGGTAGAGAGTGCTGGGAATAGGGGCACATGTTATAAAGTGAGATAAAAAGTTGAGTTGGTTGCGTGCAGCAAAACTAACCAGCACTTAGTATTCTGGTAAGAATGAAACACAGGCACACACAAGCTGCAAAATAGAAATTGTGCATTTTTGGTGATCTGCACATGAGTTAAATGCTCTTATATTTGCATTTTAAAATGTCATTGCACGACATAAAGATGCACTGTAAACAGGCTAATAATTTAAAATTTTAATTTTTCTTTACTGGGAATGATGTTAAGTAGTAAACAAAAAAAAAGCATGACAAGTTAAGAGACTTATGAGCATTCCTGATGCCTCATGATGAGCACAGAATTCCCGTGGAGGGCTCATCTCTTCACCGTCAGCCACCTTCCATTTTATTAACGCATGTGTGCACACACATAAACATACCCACACCCACACCCACAGAAGCACATTACTGCACAGGAGGAAAATTAAGGACTTAGCCCCCTTTAAAGACTAACCTGATTCAGGTTCTGGTTCAGGGGCCGCAGATCCTTCAGATTCAACAGGTAACAGCGACCCTCTGGGCTCTTCTGATGCTTCAGTTGCCTCAGATTCTTCACGAACTTCAGATCCCTCACCTTCACTCGTCTCTTCAGCCTCATTAAACAGATCTTCAGCTTCTGGGGAAAAAATGGAAGAAATTAGATTGCTTGAACCCACCCAGGACTTTGAGGTTGTTGTGAGCTACCAAGATACCACGTTTGGCTAATTAAAAAAACAATTTCTCTAGAGGCGGGAGTCTTGCTATGTTGCCCAGTCTTGTCTCAAACTCCTGGCTTTAAGCAACCCTCCAAAGCCTCCTGAGTTACTGGAATTGCAGGCATGAGGATTTTATTATAGCTAATTAAAAACAGTAAATGATGTAGCATGTGACTGTGTTAAATGTAAATTTTAAAAGTTTAACTCGGAGTTTTATGTAGATGCTGATGACTGCTAAGTGAATGTATGTTTGGAATTCTTTCAGGAAGAAGACGGCATGAATGCTGGTGTCACCAAAGCCATCTCCCTAATTTCCTCTCATATACTTATGAAATTGACGTAATACTTACAAAAATGAAAAAAAAGGCACTTTTTATGCAAAGATAATATGAAAAAATAACTGAGCTTGTTTTCTGGACTCTTGTGGGAATTAATTCCCTCCATGAATACCTCTAAGAGTCACTTTCTAGCGGTGTGACAAACTTCTGGCATCTGAATTTGAACCTAAATCTGGATGATTAACCACCAAGAGAAAGGCATCTCCAAATATTCTTATATCTAGGTTTAAACAAGGGCTACCTGGAAGTGGTTTCCAAGTAATCTGGAATGTGGTGACTGTGTTAGGTGGAGGATTTCGTGGTGATTTACACAAGGATGAAGCAGCATTTGTTGAATCCTCCTATGGTTTAGGATGAAGATACGTGCTCTACAGAGGAACTTAAAACTTCTTTCCACTGCCTATCTCTTATAGTTAAAAAAATGTATTGCATACCTCCAATAAGTGTATATAGGTTGCGTTCTTATCCATATCAAGTACATTATAAAACATAAAAAAGAGGCCGAGTACCTGGCTTGCACCTGTAATCCTAGCACTTCAGGAGACTGAGGCAGGTGGATTGCCTGAGCTCAAGAGTTTGAGACCAGCTGGAGCAAGAGTGAGACCCCATCTCTACCAAAAATAGAAAAAGTTAGCCTGATGTTGTGGTGGGTATCTTTATTCCCACCTACTCGGGAGGCGGAGGCAAGAGGATCGCTTGAGTCCAGGAGTTTGAGGTTGCTGAGAGCTACCGAGATGCCATGGCACTCTACCCAGAGTGATAGGGTAAGACTTGATCTCAAAAAATAATAAATGATAAATAAAAAGAATTTATATAATCATGCAGGAAAATGTAAAAAGTCCAAATCCTTTCTTCCAAAGCCCTAATGGATAATCTTATATCATATAAATCAAGAATGGATTGAGAAGTAGTGTAAAGTCTTTAAACTGTCTGGAATTTCGACTGCTAATTATGGGTTATACTAGTTGCACTGATCCATAATAAATTACCCAACACCTTAGTGGCTAAAGCAATAATCCCATATTGTCCTTGCAGTTTCTGTGGGTCAGGAATTGCAGAGTGGCTTGGCTGGATGGCTCTGGCTTAGGATCTCTCATGAAGTTGTAGTGAAGATATCGATCAGGGCTGCAGTCATCCAAGGACATGCCCAGGGCTGGCATATCCACTTCCAAGGTGGATCACTCAAAGTTAGAACTGAGATTCTCAGGGAGCAGAGATGGGCTGTTATCACTGTGCACCACCCAGAGTCCTGACCCCAAGTTTCACGTGCATAATGAAACAGGTGGTGGTTTTTACACCATGAAGTTTTGGGGTGGCTTGCTGCATAGCGTGGAAAACTGAAACAGATACTCGGCTCGCTTGAGCCACGAACTCCTGTGGCAGTATAGTGAAATTTATAGGGTCCTTCTCAGAATAAGGATTTCAAATTCATGAAATACAGAAGAAGCCAATTACGTTGAAGTGCAGTTCTCAATATATAAAAAATTTTGTGCTATGGGAAATTTGTCATTTTTAGTAATGTATTAAAGAGCAAGAACTAGCAACTGGCTTAATAACTACCATCATTTTGAAACAGCATAAACAAAATGTGTAAAACCATAAGGGGATATGAAAATATCTTCATTTCTACTGGTGACAAAGTTGAAGTATTGCTAATACTATTGTGGTTCGTTGTTTGTATTAAGTACCTAGTGAATTAGTGAAAATCAGTTTGGAGTTAGTTTCCCATTAATTTCACAGACCCCTGAATTTTACTCAAGGACCCCAGGTTGAGAACTCTAGTTTCAAAATAAGCCCGTTAGAGTAATGGAGATGAAAGTTCAAGTGGAAAGCCGATGGGCATGTCGTAAGAGTTTGGCTGTTTTCTCAATTATTGCAAGACTCCTTCTAATAGAAATGATTCCAAAGCTTTCTGTCACCCATGACAGGAGCAACCATCTAGACACAAATTTGAGAATCCCTCTGCTGTGTAGCCCTTGCAGAGTGGCACAAGTAGCTATCTGTGTCAGGACTCTTTCTCTGTGAATCCATTGCTCCAGTTGACTCCATGTGATTTTTTTTTAAATCCAAATTGGAGCACTGAGAATAAAAGGGAGTAGTAGAAATACTTTAGGACCATAGGCATAAATGTGGACTTCCACAGTAAATTGGGAAATGTTATCACCCTGTCTGTAATTCACTTGAAACATTGCAGTTGCTTGCAGTAACTATACAATGACATGTCATTAGTCACATCAATCGGTGCTTACCTTTTGTTTTTAAATTCATAACTTCCATTAGCCTTTGTTTTTCTTCTTCTTGTCTCGATGCCTCTTCTGTGGCTTTTCTGAAAAGAAAAGGTTGAAAATTCAATTACCTTTGGAAATTCAGACATTTCACAATATTATATGAAGTATTCCCCAAAAGGAGATTAGTTAAGTAAAGAAGAGCCCATTCCTATCAGTAGCTCATGCTGAGGCCACAGCTCTCCTAAGACCTGTCCTTCTCTCAAGCTCAGTGTTCTTTGTGTCCATTTTGCCTTCCTTTGAAATCTAGTTACATATACTCTCTTCAGAAGACTTTCCTATACCCCTTTTTCCAACAGGTCTGTTTCCTGTTAATAGATGGGATTCTTTCACTGTATTCCAAATCCCATGTTCCAGCCTGATGTCCTGGTGCAATTCAAATTCTCTTTATTCATTTCAGGACTCTGATATCTGAGACTACTGAATATTGCTTTTGAACTCCTTCTGTATTCCGGCTGTGTCTGCAAATAGGCACACTCATTTTACTGTGCTTTGCTTTATTATACTTCATTGGTATTACACTATTTACAAATTGAAGGTTTGTGGCAACCCTGCATGGAGCAAGTCCATTGCTACCATTTTTTCTGATAGCATGTTCTCACTCGTGTTTCTGTGTCACATTTTGGTAATTCTCACAACTTTCAGTTCCTCCCTTCCTTCCTTCCTCCCTCCCTCCCTCCCTCTCTCTCTCTCTCTCTCTTTCTTTCTTTCTTTATTTCTTTATTTCTTTATTTCTTTATTTCTTGTCTCATTCTGTTGGCCTGGAGGCCTGGATAGAGTGCTGTGGCATATTTTTCTCACAACAACCTCAAACTTCTGGGCTCAAGTGATCCTCTTACCTCATCAACCTCCTGAGCAGCTGGGACTACAGGCACCCACCACAAAGCCTGGATAATTTTCCTATTTTTAATAAAGATGGGGTCTTGCTGTTTCTCAGGCTGGTCTTGAACTCCTGAGCTCAAATAATCCACCCATCTTGGTCTCCCAGAGTGCTAAGATTACAGGCATGAGCTCAGCCTAGAATTTTTCATTATAGTGATGTATTATGGTGATTTGTGATGGCTGACATGGCTATTGTCATTGTTTGGAGTGTCACCAACTACCCCCATATAAGATGGTAAACAATGGATAAGTGTTATGTGTGCTCTGGCTGCTCCACTCTGGCCACTCCCCTGCCAGGCCTTCCCTAGGCCTCCTTATTCCCTGAGACACAAAAATGCTGAAATGAGGCCAATTAATAACCCTACAATAGCTTGTAAGTGTTCAGATGAAAAGCCCCACATCTTCCACTTTCAGTCAAAAGCTAGAAATGATTAAGGTGAGGAAGGTATATCAAAAGCTGAGATAGGCCCAGATCCAGTCTTCTTGTGCCAAGTTGTGAATACCAGGGAAATATTCCTGAAGGAAATTAAAAGTGCGTTCCAGTAAACACAAGAATAATAGGGAAGTGAAACAGATGTTGCTATTGCTGATACAGAGGAAGTTTCAGAAGTCTAGATAGAAGATCAAACCAGCCACCACATTCCCTTGAGCCAAAGCTGGTCTGGAATAAAATCCTAACTCTCCTTAATTTATGAAGTCTGAGAGAGGTGAGGAAGTTGCAGAAAAAAAAAAATGAAGCTAGCAGAGGTTGGTTGATGATGAGGCCTAAGGGAAGAAGCCATCTCCATAACATCCAAGTCTGAGGTGAAGCAGCATGTGCTGATGGAGCAGCTGCAACGAGATCTAGCTGTTCACCAGCATGTTTTACCAAATATTTTAAGTCTACTATTGAGACCTACTGCCCAGGAAAAAATAATCCTTTCAAAATACTACTGCTCATTAAGAATGCATCTGGTCACTTGAGAACTCAGATGGGGCACCAGTACTACAGAGAAATTCTTCATGAAAGGAAGAGTAAATTGACCTGACAAACTTACTTGTCTTATTTTAAGAAATTGCCATAGCCTTCCTAACCTTCAGCAAACACTAAATCTGATTAGTCAGTTGGTAGCCATCAAAATCAAGGCAAGATTCCACCAGCGAAAAAGATTATGACTGGCTGAAGGCTCAGGATAATGAATGGTTAGCCTTTTTTTTGTTTTGTTTTGCAGTAAAGTATTTATAAATTATGATAAGTGTATATTTTTAGACATAATACCATTTCCCACTTCAACGACTACCCGATAGCGTAAACAACTTTTGTATGCACTGGCAAACCAAAAGGAGTGACTTGCCTTACTGAACCAGCAATATTTCTGAGATACGCCTATACTTCAGACAGGCCTTTTTTTTTTGGTGACATCTTTTTTATTCAAAACCTAGAAAAAGTATGTTGCTGTTAAGAATTCAGGACCTAAGCAGAATGAGGAAGAACTTTGCTGCTAGTTATTAAAAACTTCTACAAAACCACTTGGATAGAAGATCCAAAGACAAACAATGATGACAGAAAGTATCTTGCCATCTGATAGGCACATTTGGAAACTGATGCTGAAAAAGTTGTAGGATTTGGTGTGTCTTTAGACATTTGACCCAAGATGATGTTCTTGATCTGGTTAAGTTTATCTCTTTTCTACCAAACTTGTACGGCTTTTAAATGAGTCTCTGACCATTTTCCATCTCTTTTTAACTATCTTACATTTCATTTTCTGCAGTACGTGAAAAAAATTGTTTTGAAATGCATTGAATTTTGAAAATCAACATGTAAAAACATTGAAAAGCTTGTTTCCATCTAGGAAAGTGGCATTAAGAAGTTTATGAAAGTATTTAGAATCAAAAGAAGTAAAAATTAATTGCAGAAATGGCTTAGAAAATTTTATAAGGTAAAAGTGAGGTGAAGGTAGAGTTGGGAGAAAGTGAAGGAGGTATCTTTTTCTTTTTAAACAAAATTATAGGTGTATATATTTTTTACATTTTTAAAATGTAGTAGATCCTAAGTCTAGAAATTACATACTTTATTTTACTCTGACATTGAGATTGTCATGTGTTCTCAAATATTTGATTTTCTTTTCTTCTTTTTCTTTCTTGTTTGAGATAGTCTTACTCTGTTGCTATGGTCTCATCCTAGCTCACAGCAACCTCAAACTCCTGGGTTCAGTGATCCTCTTGTCTCAGCCTCCTGAGTAGCTGGGACTACAGGTGCCTGCCACAATGCCCAGCTAATTTTTCTGTTTTTAGTAGAGATGGGATCTCAGTCTTGCTCAATTTTGTCTTGAACTCCTGAGCTCAAGTGATCCTCCTACCCTGGGCTCCCAGAGTGTTAGGATTATAGGTGTGAGCCACCATGCCTGGCCTGATTATTTCTTGTATACCAAAAATTAAGTTATTCCTTAATACTAGCAGATTGTGGCTCTATTTGTAACAAAATTGCACAAGTTTTAAAAGCTAAAGTAAATCTAGTAAGTTTGTAATTAGTGTCTGAATGAAAATACTCTTTAGTCAATGTGTCAAATAACTTTATTAACGAATTTAGCTAAGTTATACTCACATATTTTCATGTTAAGTTCCTAAAGGAATGACTACAAAACATTCCTCTGGTATACACATCTTACTCAATCTCTCTGTGCCTCTGCAATTACCTACTTTTGAGATTTATAATTTCTAGAGTTTAAAAAGCTTTCCTAAATCTAAGCTCATATTGCTAATATCTGAAGGGGGGAATGAAATGCCCCCCTTTATAGTTGATCAAACTATAAATGCCACCATTAATAACAGGAGGGTTGGTGGATTTTAATAGAGAAATGTAGTTCTTATATGTCTAGGCCTTTATCACTTGGCCTAGAAATCTCAGTGGACAAATTAAAATGTGAAATATTTGAAAAGTATGTTTCAGCAAGGAAGAACAATTAGCAAATGAAATCACTGTGTCTTAAAATTTATTTTTCAACCTAAAGTACATTGTAGCCTGTTAGAGTTTAATATTGACTCCTGCCATGAATAGAAACATGTTCACATTTTTTAAAGTTATTCATGGCGCCCAGATTACAGAGTAAGTCCTTAATGTTCAACCTGTCCAATATAAATAACTAGCCTTGGGTTTTCCTTTTGTGGAATTTAGGCTTTGGACATCAATCACATCACTCAAGTGCATTCTCATTTACTTCCTATTCTCTTGTTTCTTCAATTTGTGGATACCAGTAAATGAAATGAAGTCACAGATGAATATGGTAAGAAATTTGTATCTTAGGCTCATTTTTTAACAGTCTCATTGGCGAGTAGATGCTTGATGTGGAATAAGTTTCGTATACGCTGTGAAATTTGGAGATTCTAGAAGTGTTTGTGAAATCACTGGGCTTTTCTTAGAATGAATTAGAATTGGATCAAATGAATAAACAATTTTGATAGTATCTATATAAGTCTAAATCCCAAGAAGATAGTTAACAGCTACAAAAGGTACGTTAATCTATTTTATCGTTTCAGTCAGGTTTTACCTTGCTGCTTCTTCCTCCTTCTTTTTCTTTTGTTCATCTGATAATCTTTCTAAAATCTTCGCATCAATTTCAGATTTATTCTTTAAATATAGCCTATTAAGTAAGTATTTTCCTGAAATACAGATAAAGAGAATAATATTATTTTTGAAGCTTGCAAAATAGAGAGAAATATACTATTTTGGAAATTAAAAAAGCTAATTTCTGCCTATATTCAAAGGTATCCATAAATAGAGCCCAGATTCTTTAAAACATTTATAGACCATCTTAAATTCTTTTTTAAAAGGGATGTATTAGTATAGCATAAATAATTAAAACACGAAGAGAGTTAGTATACATATTTTTCTTCTGGAAACTTTCACGTCAAACATATTTCTTTAGGAAGCAAAAGGACAGAATAAATACAATTTAGCTCAGCTGTCTTTATGTCCCTATTTTTTACCACTTGAAGCGAAGAAGGACAAATATATAGTCTTTGCCCTTAGTCTTATATATTGTTCATGTAGAAGGTATAGTTTCTGACTTGTGGTATATGTGTGTATGTGTAAGTGTGTGAAATTTTCAGCTTCAAAGAGCAAGGGCCTGCTAGAACATTCAGCAGACCAGTACTTATCACTAGTCACCTTCCTTGGTAGAAGGAAACCTCATTTTGTGTATGTCTAGGTCCTGCAGAGATTGCTGGAGTGGTACTTTGATCTAGGAAGGATGAAGAGTTTTCCATTCCATATTTTAACCAAAAATATGATCAGCAGTAAAAACTCCACTTTCAAATGTCTATAATAAATATTTACCAACCATCGTTTTCGGTATCTGATAAACAGATGATCAAATCCGGCATAATTCCTTTCTCGAAGATGAGCGCCCACAGTTCTTTAATAAGAGGGCAGTTGTCCAGAATCCATCCTCCGTGTTCCGGGGCACCGGAAAACCTATTCCTGTTTTCTGTCATTACCTGTGAGAAATTGTGCACTGATATTACCATCATAGCTTGACAAGTCAAGGGTGCCACCTTGATGTGCAATTTTTGTAGATCTTAAACAAGTTATCTTTGGACTTCTTTTGACTTTCAGAAGGAAAACCCCATAAACGCATTAATGTGCACAGCTATGATTTAATAAAAAAAAAAAAAAAACAACCTTGAGATTTTTATTAGAACTGCATCAAATCTATAAATGAATTTGAGAAAATACATTAAGAAAGTTTTGTTTTTATACATGAGAATTTATCTATTTCTTGACCTCAGCTTATGTTCACAAAGTTTAATAATTTTATTCACATGGACCCCCTTATCTTTTTATTACAAACTTATTATTTTACATTTATGTTCCTGTCATGTATGGATTTTTTTATTCCTTTGGCTATCTTATTTCTTATCCATTAGCAATAATTGCGTGTTGGATAAACCTCTATGGCTACGATACGGCTACTGGCTGCCTTATTTCTGAACATGCTCACTTGCTCTTATTGTTTTTTAGATTATTTGCTTGGATATTTTAAAAATAAACAGTGCAAGTTATTATATTATAAGTGCAAAAGTTATTATATTTTTCCTCTGTTCCAAGAGTTATTCCTCTTATTTATGTTCCAAGCCATTTTGTACAGCTAAATTTTCCATAAATCATTAAAAATGGGTGTGATAGGGATATTATTGTCTCATTATATGGTCTGCATTGAGATATTCACTTGTGTTTGTTCCTGCTATATTTTTTCCAGGCTCTCCACACTCCTTGTCTTTAGGAGAAGTTCACATAGCAGGGCTGAGTGCAGAAGCTGTCTTCCTGACTTCAGTTTTACCCAAGAGATTCCGATGTAGGTGGGAAAAGATCATATGCTGAAATGCTACAAAGTAAGAGAAGAGAGAAAGGAAATATGATGGGCCCAGCCAAGGGTTTCAGGAGGAGGAGGATGAGAGGAGAGGTGCTACTGTCTCTAAAGCAGTGCAAGCTACCCAAGTCCAGGAAAACTCAAAGCCGAGGTGGGGAAAGGTTTGGGAAATGAAGACTTGGGTGTCTAGGGATGCAAGTTTTGGATGTCTCACCAGCAACAGCTTCAGGTTAGGAATTATCAAGCTGATTCCTCAGTTGGGATAATTGCAGGGAGAAAGGAAAAACCCTCCTTGGGATTTCATATAATAAAGAATTCCAGAACATGTGGCCAAGCCTGGAGACTGTGCTTTGAAGGAGTTGGAGTCAGGAGTGCGGGTGGCACAAGAAGCCTTTACCCATGGTCTGTGTCCAGCTTGGCTATCACCAGAGAGGCATCGAATTGGGCTTTCAGGTGTCTGATCAAGTACAATTACAGCGGTGCTTAATTTTGTTCATAACAGAAAATTTACCAAAGAGCATTCGCAATTGTTTACTAGGGTACTTTACATTCAATGATGCTGACAATGAAATGTACATAATTTTGAAGGCTACAAATTTCAATACTGTAGAATAAGACACTAAAATAATTATGCATATACTAGATCAACATTTTCTTTGTTATAGCTAAATCAATTAAAAAAAAAGTTTTTTATTTATTTATTTTTTTACCTCTGTGAGGACTTCCTCTAAGATTTCAGCATGTTTTACATGTGGATGTTCAAAGTTCATATCCTTTGATGCCTTTACGGCCGCTTCAATCATAGACAGAACCTCTGGATGATTTGCAGTTACCTCATCTATTGAGACTTCCAATGCTAAAGTAAATTAAGTTATAAATTAATGCCATTAATACTTTCAGCAATAAAGCATGGTTGATGGATACTACCCAACCCAAGAAGTATTGTCTTCGTGCTGCTGTAAAACACACTGGAAGACAGGGGCAATAAGAAGAGGAGGAGGAAATGCTAAGTCAGGAAACACACAGTCAGAAACTACCAGAGGAGTGACCTAAAGCCAGTGCACCAGAATGAGGATGAATGGGGGAAGAAGTCCCATCAGGCAGGCGTCAAAATCAACAAAAAAGGCAGGGACCAGAGTGTTTCAGAAATCAAATGAAAACATGAGCATCTCAAGTCAGAAAACAAGATAAACACTTTCAGTTATTACTTGGGATGGCAAGAGAATAGGAGAGAGGCAAGTTGGAGGGAATGGGGAAAAAGCGGCATAGGCTGGGTTTTCAAGTGTCACATTTGATTCTTGCCCCCTTTGGTGCTGAAGTGTCTCTCTGCATGACTGAATTGGCTCTCAGGCTGCATCCTGATGCAATGTGTATCCCTCCCTCTAATGAGATAGGAGCTGGGCAACTCCAGCTACGTTGACTAATCTACCTCTGCCGACTTGCAGTTGAGCTTCTGAGCTGCTGTCCCCAGGCTCTATCCCTCAAGGTCTCTACTGGAGCCCAGTTGATCCTAGTCCAGAAACCCTCAAATGGGGCCTTCAAAGAGCAGCTGCCTATTGCCCTCCTGGCCTGAATGTGTTCTGAAGGATAGGCAGAGCCACAGTCTCTGGAGAACTAGAGCAGAAAAATCAAGAATCCATGATCTTCCTAGTAGCCATGAGAGTGGGGGACATGATAAGGCAAAAATAGCCAAGCAAAATTGCTAAGAGCTGCTAGGTGTCCACCCCATATCCCTTCTTTCTTCCTTAGTAAGCAAAGTGCCCAGCTAAAATATATATATGTATCTCCCAATTTTTCTTATAGTTTGGATAGCCAAAAAGATGCAAGCACAATGTGCGCGCGCGTGTGTGTGTGTGTGTGTGTGTGTGTGTGTGTATGTTCCTGTTGTCTCTTTGAGAGAGACAGCTGAGTGCCAGTTTTTGTCCCTTGCTTACCTCCCTCTTCTTACTAGGAACACTGTCATGATGGCTGGGGCTCTAGCTGCCATCCTGTGTATTATTATAGTAGCTACATGCTGTGGATGGCAGAGCAGAAAGATAGATTGCCTGTCTTCCCAATATTCTTTCTCACCAAAACAACATATCATGTGCTGATATTTTGTGTGTGTTCCTGCATGTTCAACTGCCTTTAAGATGGCATAAGGTGGGTATTAATAATGCTTTTTAAAAAAGAATCACACATTTCTTCTTTAAATTTTGAAGGAGCTACTTGTGTTTTTTAGAGCTATAATCTAAGAGAATCAAATTACCCAAGTACTGATTTACCTTTGTCTGACAAGCCTAAGTCTTGACTAGGGCCTTCAGCACTCCATCCTAATGTGGATACTTCACCGGCTCTTTCTTCATCTGTGAATAAAACATTGTCAACACCTTAGGAATGGTATTTTTAAGATATAGGTATATTCCCAAGGAAGATTGTGATATACGCTCAGGGACTCAAGTCTCACGTTCCTAACTTTTAATTAAAATAATAGCCATAACATTCAAATAGATAAACATATGTATCAGCAGGTAAAATGAAGATAATAATTTAACCTATAAGAAAATCAGGAGTAGTTTCCATTTACTATAATGCCAGTGAGTCTAAATTGAAAAAAAAAACTACAGTGCTCTTTCTGGGGCAATTCACATCCTCCCGACTGCAGGAGGTAAAGGCTGGGCTTACCTCAGAGACATGAGGCAAGGAGATGCCTTTTTACCAATGTCTCCCGGCAATGTTGGCATCCTCCCAGCAGTGGGTAGAAGCACCGATGCCTGCTTCTAGCTTGGATGGCCTTCCCCAAAAGGAAGAGTGTGGGGGAGGGGCTCTCTGCAGACTGGCGCTGGGATCACCACAGATGCAGAGATGGGGCCTGGAGCTGCCACTCCATGGGCAAATCTTAAGGCACTAGAGTGAGGTGCAGTTGGGGGTCATCTGTGAAGGCTGTGTGAGTGTGTGTGGTGTGTGTATGTGTATTGGGAAGAAGGATACATAAGTGCCTCACATAAGCTTCTAATAATGCCAAGTTCAATTCCTACTAGGCTTAAAAACAAATAGTTGGCAGGCACAGTAGGAATCCCTAGCAAAAAACAAACGAAAATGAGCTTTCCATTGTATATCGAAATAAATTATACATGTACTTAAAAACTGAATGCAAAGGGTTGGACCAACAAAAAAGAACTGCATATAAGAATATAATAAATATTCTATGTAGAATATAATATCTTTAGATATAATGTCAGAATATAAGAATATAATATAATCTCTGGCAGTGAGGAAGACTGTTTAAGCCTAAATGCAATGAAAGAAATAAACAAAGAAAAAGTAATAATTTGATTGTGAAGATATGAAAAATACCTGTATTCCAGAACCAGAAAACTGACTTGGAAGACAAACCACTCAGTTTGGAAAAAAGATGAAAAATAAGAGACCAACATACAAAGCTTATGCAGAGACTATGTAACTGATACAATGTTTCAGAAAAATGGTCAGAAGACAATAATGGTCACCTCAGAAAAGAAATATAAGTGGTGAACAAATACTAAAATAAATTTTAGAAGTAAAAATTAAAATAACAATTAAGAAGAGAAAATGCTGAGGAAACAATGACTACATTTTATATATTACTGAAACGCGATTTAGAACAATTTTAGGGAAAGCAATTTGACTCTATAGCTTTATATTCATTAATCCAGTGATTCCATTTATGTCAACATGTAGATAAAACTTTATATATAAATTAATGGAAGCATTATTTGTAGTAGCGAAAAAAAAAGAAAAAGAAATTTGCAACATAAACAACTGGTTAAAACTACTCCCTATAAATAGGGAAATTATGCAGTAATTCAAAATTAGGGTTAAACTATTTCTTTTTCTTTTTTTTGTTTTCTTGAGACAGAGTCTCAGTATGTCGCTTTTGGTAGAGTACTGTGGCATCACAGCTCACAGCAACCTCTAACTCTTGGGCTTAAGTGATTCTCTTGCCTCAGCCTCCCAAGTAGCTGGGACTATAGGCACCCACCACAACGCCTGGCTATTTTTTGTTGCAGTTGTCATTGTTGTTTAGCGGGCCTGGGCCGAATTTAAACCCACCAGCCTCAGTGTATGTGGCCAGCGCCTTATCCGCTGAGCTACGGGTGCTGCCTAAAATACTTCTTGATGAAGTAATATAATTAAATGGTATAAATAAAAAAGGTTTAAATAGTTTATATTACAGCTATTATGTAATATTATGTTACATATAATTATTACATAATATTACAAAATGCTATGTTTTCAATTATATTAAAATACAAAGAGAAAAATTTTATAAGGATAAATAGCACAATGGATAAATGATAATATTTCACAGCTAAAATTTTGGGTTTAAGTTGCTCTGATTCATTATGTTAAAGAAGATAAAGGGCTTTCAGGAAAAGTATTTAGTATTATTTGATAATGATTATATAACATTTGGAAATATTCGTAAAGTTTTCTTTGGGCCTCAATTATATTTGACTCCCTATTTTCTAATTTCTATTTCTAGCAAATCTATTTCTATTAAACCTCTTCATTCTAGTAAATCTATTGCTGTTCTATAGCTGTTTGGTTTAAATCTGTAAGAGAGAAGCTAGCCTTTTTTTTTTTTCCTGAAGTTTCCTTTTTTTTCCTTTCCATTTGGTGATTTTAAGCTTTAATATAAAGATGATCAGAGGGAATTCTGGGAAGATGGCTGACTGGTAGCAACCCTCAGCAGAGGCTCCTGAGCAGAGGAAGAAAAACTGAATGGGATAGGACTCTATGAAGCCAAAGGTGGGGAGCTGAGCCAAGAAAAAAGTTGGGCAAGCTGTAATTTCAAGGAAGAGCATTCAAGAAAACAAATTACAGGTACAAAGCCTATCAACTAGAAGATGGGAGACTCCACCCCCATGCAGGAGGCCTGTCGCAGGCTCTCTGCAAAGGAGCAGGGAACAAAAGACCTCTCATTTTACCTCGCTGGAGAGAGCCGCTAAACTCCAGGTCTCTTTCTCCAGGGAGGTCCCACTTATGAACCTAGACACCACCCTGCCAAGCATAAAATTGAGCAGATATTTTCCCCCACAAGTCCAAACTCCTAGTCCACCCTTTCCCCCTCTGAAGTTCTGCGTCCTGCAGAGCACAGCCTGTTCAGTCTTGCCCTGAGAGATCTGGGCAACGTGTGGACCGCCAGCCATCAGGACAGAATCTGTGCTTAACGGGGAAGAAAGAAGGTGTGAGAAGAAGGGGATACTTGGTGGGAGAAGGAGTCCCATGGTTATGACTATGCCCAGCCAGTGGTGGTGTTGACCCTCAGTTCAGGCTATGTCTGGCGGGACAGGGTGCAGAACCCCCAGCTCTGATGGCACCCACAGCAGGAGAGTGGCTGCCTCATGTGGACTGAGTTGGGCAGACAGGGCTGGTTCCCAGCCCCTTCTGCGCCTAGAGCAAACACTTGCTAGGCATGGACTGAGACCTGAGAGCAAGGGTGTGGTCCCCTGATTCCAGCATGTGAACCTGAGGGGTAGGGCATGGTCCCCTGTCTCCAGCAGGGCTGGTGAGCAGAGGCTTACCAGGTGAGGACTGAGATGTGTGGGTGGAATGTGGTGCCCTGATGCCAGCTAATCAATAAGAAAAAAAAAACCCTTTCTATGTGGGCAAGAGACTTGAAAGGAAACTTCTCTGATGCAGACAGGCGCATGGCCTACAAACACATGAAAAAAATGCTCATTATCCTTAATCATCAGAGAAATGCAAATCAAAACCACTTGAGATATCATCTAACTCCAGTAAGATTAGCCCACATCACAAAATCCCAAAACTACAGATGTTGG
>CAUYTI010131447.1:0-20404 GCA_963575145.1 Galago senegalensis
ACTTTGGTGGGGGTGGCAATTTAATAAATTTTCCCCAATTTTTTTTTGTTTGTGTTTGTGTTTTATCCATTGCCTTTTAATGTTGGTTTAATTTTTTGAAAAAAAAAAAAAAAAAAAAAAAAGAAACAAAAAGAGAAAAAAAAGAAATCGATATAATTTTCCCACTTTCATTTCTGACTTAGTAATTTGAGTCTTCTCTCTTTTTTTCTTAGTCCATCTAACCAATTATATATATATATATATATATATTTTTTTTTTTTTTTTTTTTTTTTTGATTTGGAGACGAAAGCTATCCCCCTGGGTAGGGTGCCATGGCATCACACTCACAGCAACCTCCAACTCCTGGGCTCAAGGGAGTCTCCTGCCTCAGCCTCCCAAGTAGCTGGGACTACAGGCGCCCGCCACAATGCCTGGCTATTTTTTGGTTGCAGCCATCATTGTTGTTTGGTGGGCCTGGGCTGGGGATTCGAACCCGCCACCTTAGGTGTATGTGGCTGGCACCTTAGCCACTTGAGCCACAGGCGCCGAGCCACCAATTTTATATTTTCAAAGAATCAACTTTTGGTTTTATTGATCTTCTTTATTGTTTTTCTAGTCTCTCTTTCATTTATCTCAGCTTTAGTCTTTATTATTGCCTGCCTTCTGCTTAGTTTGTTCTTTTTCTAGTTCTTTACCTTGTAAAGTTAGGTTGTTGATTTTCTTGTTTTTTAATGTGTTTGTATAACCAGCTTTATGAACAGATAAACAAAATGTTATTTTCACAAGCCCACCCCTGCAATATTATCTATTTCTCCCTTCAATTCTGTCATTTTTTGGCTTTGTATATTTTTATGGTCTTCCATTACGTTTATAAATGTTTGTTATATATATTCTTACTATATTGAATGTCTTATATATAATGTTCTTCATCTCTTGTAAGCTTTATCTATAGTCAATTTGTTGGACATTCATATAGCCACACCTACTCTATTTTGGTTATTATTCATGTGGAATAACTTTTTCCAGCCTTCCACTTTCATTCTGTTTGTGTGTTTGGATCTAAAGTGAATCTCTTGTAGACAGTATGTAGTTGGATTATTTTTTATCTATCTGCCAGTCTCTATTTTAATTAGACTATTTAACCCACTTATATTTAAAGTAATTACTGACGAAGGACTTTTGTTACTTTGTTATTTGTTTTCTATATGTCATATAGTTTTTTTGTCCCTCATTTCTTGTAAAAAAAAATGTTCAGTTGGGGTTTTTTTTGGTACTAAAATACTGAAGTTCCTTCCTCATGTTTTTTTGTATATATCCTATAGCTATTTTCTTTGTGGTTACCAATGGGGATTGCATTTGACATCCTGAAGTTGTAACATTCTATTTGAATTTATACCGCCTTAATTTCAATAACACAAAAACTTTGCTCATTGAATAGCTCCATCCCCATCCCTTTTGGTTGTTGCCATACTTATACACTCTGTGCCCAAAATATAAACTAATAACTCTTTGAAATCCATTTGCCTCTTAAGTTACATATAAAACAAAAAATAGTTACAGACTGTAGTTATACTAATAGTAGGTTTCATAATTGCACATATATTTACCTTTATAGAGGTTTTTATTTCTTCATTTGGCTTAAAGATAGTCTAGTGTCCCTTCATTTCACCCTGCAGGATTCCCTTGAGCATTTCTTACAGGGCAGGCCTAGTGGTAATAAATTCCCTCAGCATTTTTTTCTTTTCTTTTTTTTTGGGAAACAAGAGTCTCACTCTGTTGCCCCAGGCTAGAGTGCCATGGTGTCATAGTTCACAGCAACTTGGGTGCTTGGGTGATTTCTCCTGCCTCATCCTCCCAAGCAGCTGGGATTGCAGGCAGCTGCCATGATATCCAGCTGATAATTCTATTTTTAGTAGAGATAGGGTCTCGCTTTTGCTCACGCTGGTCTCAAACTCCTGATCTCATGGAATCCATCCACCTCAGCCTCCCAGAATGCTAGGATTACAGATGTGAGCCACCATGCCAAGCCAGCATTTTCTTTTCCTTCTTAATTTAGACATGTCTGTATTTCTTCCTCATTTTTGAAAGGCAGTTTTGCTGGATATAGGATTCTTAGTTAATATTTTTAAGGATTTTTTTTTCTTTTAGCATTTTGAATATATTGGGCCACTGTTTTGGCCTCTAAAGTTTCTGGTGAGAGATCCAAAGATAATTTTATTAAGGATCTCTTGCATATAACAAGTCATTTCTCTCACTGCCTTCAAGATTCTGTCTCTGTCTTTAGAAAGTTTGATTACAATGTCTCAGTGTGAATTTTGACTTCATCTTACTCAAAGTTAAGATTTTTGTATGCTAACATTCATGTTTTATATCAAATTTGGGAAGTTTTCAGCCATTATTTTTTTCAGGTATTCTCTCTATCCCTTTTTGTTTCTATCCTCTTTCTGATAATCCCATAGGGCTTATGTTGATCCACTTGATGGTGGCCCACAGGTCCCTTAGGCTCTGTTCACTTTTTAACTTCTTTTTCCCCTTTCTGTTTCTCAGACACAGTAATTTCAACTTTTTTATCTTCAAGTTCACTGATCTTCCTGTTCAAATGTGCCTTAGAACCCCCCTATCTAGTAAATTTTTCATTTCAGTTATTATAATTTTCAGCTTCAGAATTTCTCTTGGGTATCTTTTAAGGTTCTCATGATACTGCTGTTTTGCTCATACATCATTTTCTTGCCATTCTCCACATCTCCCTTTACTTCTTTGAGAATAAGTTAAAACCAAAAGAAATGAAAGATCTCAAAGATATATTTGTATACTCATGTTTATAGCAGCATTATTCATAGTAGCTTAAATGTGAAAGCAAGCCTAGTGTTCAACAGATGGATGGATAAGCAGAATATGGTGTGTCCTTACAATGGAACATTATTTAGCCTTAAAAAGGAAAGAAATGCTGGAATATGCTGCAACATGAATGAACCTTGAGTACATTGTGCTAGGTAGAGTAAATCAGTCACGAAGAGTAAAAAAGTGTATGATTCCCTTATATAAATAGTCAAACTCAAAGACACTGAAAAGAGAATAGTGGTTGCCAGGAAGTATAGGAAGATGGGAATGAGGAGTTGTTTAATGATGTAAAAAGAAAACTCAAGAGTCCTAGGGCCATTTCTCCTCACCCCAACTCTTTCTTTAAAAAAGGTCAAGCCTCAGGAATCTGTGAAGAGCTGGCCCCACACATCATTCATTAAGGAGATTCCTTCTGACCTCACATAAGCAAGGACATACAAATTGTACCTATATCTAGCACCTAAAACTAAAAAGTTTCCAAATTCCACAGTAATAATGAATTACGAATTTATCTTACAGGTAACACAACTTTAGATAAGACAGAATCAGACATTCTTCCACCAACCCTGGGACATCTACATAATTGAAGCTTCCTTTACTCTCTTATGTTATTAAAAACTGGGCCCCACAAGAATGTAACCACTTTGCTTCATCAGCCCTGTCCCCTGCATTTCCCCCTTCTCTCTCTGCCTTTGAAGTGCTGGCGGTTCCAATTTACCCACACGAAAAAGAGCCACAGGCCCTGCGCCTGTGGCTCAAGTTGCTAAGGTGCCAGCCACATACACCTAAGGTGGCGGGTTCGAATCCAGCCCAGGCCCGCCAAACAATAATGGCTGCAACCAAAAGTAAAAGAGCTGGGCGTTGTGGCGGGCACCTGTGGTCCCAGCTACTTGGGAGGCTGAGACAGGAGACTCGCTTGAGCCCAGGAGTTGGAGGTTGCTGTGAGCAGTGAAGCCAAGGCACTCTACCCAGGGGGACAGCTTGAGGCTCTGTCTCAAAAAAAAGGAGCCTCAAGCTGTATGCTTATAAATGGTTAAGATGGCAAATTTTATGGTATGTATATTTTACTAAAATAAAAAAATCGAGAATAAAATTGGTAGGTGTAGTGTTACGTAAACCAATTTCACAATCTTTCAAAGTGTACAGACTTGCAATATCAAAACTACAGGTGCATGAGTTTTAATTAGAGTCGTGGTGGTTAACAGTCATAGGAACTAAAAACAAAAATGGAGAGATGTTCTGAGGGCTGGGAATTGTGGAGGACGGTGAGTGACTAGGAATATTCACCAATCATTTGTTTTGGATTTTCGTCACGGGCAATATGGCAGTGGTATCACTAAGAATGTATGGGGCGGAGTCTCATCGTATCTGTTTTTCTAATAAATTCATTCGTACAACAACAACAAAAAAAAAGCAAGAAAACGAAGAAAGAGCAGCGCCCACCCTACCCGGACACCACCGCACAACCCTCAGGAGCTCGCCACGCAGGAACGCGCAGGAAGCGGGGTGGGCGCGTGCGGATACTTCCGGGGCGGAGCGGAGCGGGGCCGCAGTACTTCCGCCGGAGAACCGCGTTACTCCTACGCTCTCTCGGCACAGCGGCGCCACGCGATCGGCGATCTGATTGGTCCGCGCGGGAGGGCGCGCGACGCCAAACTCTCCTCCCGTCAGCCCCGTCTGTTCCGCGGTCGCGCGCACGCTCGCGCGCCTGGAACCCGGCTGCTGCGCTTAGTCGCCATTCGGGAGGCTGCCGAGCCGCTGGGCCTTGCTGACCTGCCTGAGACTGCAAACTCGGCCTTTCCCGCGTCCTTTGGTCGCCCTGACACCGGTCGCGGCCGGGACCGGTGAGGAGCGGAAGCAGGCAGGGAGGGGCGTGGTCGGACCGGTATCCGGCCGCTGACCCGGTCGTGCTGGGTCCGGGAGGGGAAGCGGTGGGTTCGAGGACCAAAGGGCCTGGGCCGGCCGTTCGCGGCCAACCCGCCCGGCGGGAAGGACTAGCCCTCGGAACGGGGCGGGAGGGGGGCGAGAGCGCCCCTTTGTGTGGGGCGCGTCGCAGGAGGCCGGGTGTCAGTCGCGGCGGAGGCGGGAAGCATTTTGTTTAAAAGCCCGCTGGGAAGTTGGGAGCCCGCAGCAAGGAAGGCGTTCTTTTCTCTTTTAGCCCTGCATCGTTTTCTGTCGTTATTATTTTAAAATTCAGTGGGCAGCTCACAGAATGGGAGAAAACATTTGCACATCTTAAATCTGATAGAGTTAAGTTGTATAATGCTTAAAGAACTATAACAACAAAAAGAAAACCGGTTCAAAGGATGTGAATAGATGCTTCTGCAAAGAAAATACGCAAATGACTTCCAAGCGAGTGAGAAGATGGTCAACCTAACTAGTCATTAGGAACATTCAAATCAGAAGCACATTTAGGTAGCCTGTTAGTGTGGCTATTAACAACAACAAAAAAATTGGAAATAATAAGTGTTGGGGATGTGGAGAAATTAGAACTCAGATGTGTTGCTGGTGGGAATGTAAAGTGGTGCAGCTGCCTTGGAAAAGTTTAGTGGTTCCTCAGTGCGGTTCCGAGGTGCATACCCGAAAGAATTGAAAGCCAGGATCAAACAGATACTTGTTCACAAATGTTCATAGCAGTGTTAGTCACAGTTCAGTTGTCTGTCAACAGTGGTGGTGTATATGTACAAGTTGTGGAATATACATACAATGGACTATTACTGATCCTTAAAAAGGAATCAAATTCTTGTACGTGTTACAATATAGGTGAACCTTGAAAACATATTAAGTGGAATAAGACAAAAAAGGACAAATACTGTATGATCCCACTCAAAAATATAAGTAGGAAGGAGCTTACCAGTGCTGGTGGAAGAGTGGAATGGGAGTTGTTTAATAGATATAGGGTTTCTGTCGTGGTGAAAAAACTCTAGAACTTCATAGTGGTGATGGTTGCACAACATTTTGAATTACTTACGATGTCACTAAATTGTGCTTTTAAAAATTGTTTAATGTGCCAGCCTGAGCAAAAGTGAGACTGTTTCTACAAAAAATAGCCAAGTGTTGTGGCACACATCTGTAGTTCCATCTTCACGGGAGGCTGGCACGGGAGGGTTGCTTGTACCTAAGTGTTTAAGGTTGCTGTGAGCTATGCACTCTAGCTGGAGCATCTCAAAAAAACCCTGCCAGCACTTTAAAGGCATAGAGAGAAGGGGAAAATGCAGGGAACAAGGCTGATGAGGCAAAGTGGTTATATTTTTGTGGAAATTATTCTGTACCAAGCTGTAATGGTGGATACATGACATCCATTTGTCAAAACCCATAGAACTGTACAAAATGAAGAATGATGACTCATGTTAATTGTGGATTTAATAATAATCAATATTCATTCATCATTTATAACAAATGTCTTCACACGAATGCAAAATGTTAATACAGGTTGAGTATCCTTTATCTGAAAATGTTTGGGACCAAAGATATTTTTGACTTTAAGTGTTTTTCAGGTTTCTGTATATGTGTATTATACTTACTGGTTGACCATCCCTATTCCTAATCTGAAAAACTGAAATTTTCAATGAAGGTCATATTGGCACTGAAAAAGTCTCAGATTTGGGAGCATTTTGGATTTTGGATTTTCACATTAGGGATGCTCAATCTGTAATAGGAAAAACTCTTGGAGAGGGTGGAAGGTGTATAGTAATTCTTGTACTTTCTGTTAAATTTTTCTTTAAACATAAAACTCAAAAAATAAGTATTTTGTAAAAATCAGCTAAAGTACACAAATACTAATATGGCTATAGAACCCATCTAGCTTTAAACATGTATTAAATGTTAATTCTGTGTATTGAATTTTAATTTAAAAAAAGCTGAACATCAAGTGTATTTTAAAAGACAATCCATAGTGTGAGACTTCAAGAAAGAAATTGGGAAATGGAAAGTAGGTGTGATATATCAATTGGAATAGCATTGTGTTGAAACATACTGGGTAGAGAGCTCCAGTGATCAGAACTTAGTTTTTTAGACAGAAGATGTGGTCTGTAGAAGCAAAAAGTAGAGTGAGAAATTTTTATTAATCTCAACAATTTGGAATTAATTTTATAGTTAGGAGCCTTGAAATTTAGGAAGAAAAATTGCTAGAATCTTAAAAACTGAAAGCAGTCTAAGCTGTATAGGCTCTGCCTGGAAGCTGAATTCTGGAGCTCAGTTCTGTAACATCCCTGCAGATCATTTAGCTACTGTGGGGAAGAAAGCATTGTTTTAGAATAGAGATCCAGAATCAGGAAAATGCAGTCTTGTGTTGCTTCCTCTGATCTTACTATGATCTTTAACAAGTCAGTTCTCTTCCTCTGCATCAGTTTTCTGAGTTGTAAAATGAAGAGTTTGGATTCTTCTTCAGGATCCATGTGTCTTCTAAAAAAAAAAAAGTTTGGATTCAAGTCCTCTGTGGATCCCTATATCTATCTATACTGGTTATCTAATATGCTTCTAATTATGGCTTGCTTCTACCTGACGGAGTGTCTTGTTCTAGTTCATGATGGAGTAGTTCCTAAAACTGTTGAGAGCTGTAATCTGTTTTCCTGCTAGCTCCCACTTACTGTTTCTTGGACATCTTTCATATTATCCATAATTCTTCCCCTTTTGAAATTAAATGTCTGTGTTCATAAATGAGATGTTTTTTCTACTTTATTTTATTTTTTATTAAATCATACCTGTGTACATTAATGCAGTCATTGGGTACAATGTGCTGGTTTTATATATAATTTGAAATATTTTCATCAAACTGGTTAATATAGCCTTCACAGCATTTTCTTAGTGTGTTTAGACATTTACATTCTACACCTAGTAAATTTCACATGTACCCTTGTAAGATGCACCTTAGGTGTGGTTCCACCTATTGCCCTCCTTCCACCCAGCCTCCCCCCTCCCTTCCCCTCCCTCTCCCCTAAATGAGATGTTTTTAAAGGGTATCCTGCTTGCTTGCTTTTCTATGTTGTCTCCTTTGTTAGAGACTCTATTAAAGTGTCCTTCCTTTAGAAGAACAGGTGTAGTGATCTACTGAGATATTCTGTCCAGTTCAGAATATGGTATGCAGTTCTCTATAGTCCTGTGTTTATGCACTTAATATGTGGATTCTAAATGTTGAAGTTTCATCTTGTTGATTTTGACTTATTATGCAGACTTTTAAAAATTGTACTAAATTCTACTGTATTTGTTTGATCATATCTAGAAAGAACCTGGGCAAATAGGCAAAACTTTTTCTGTCATTTGCTTGATATTCAGCAAACTATTTAATGAAAGCCTTGAGTTTCTTTGACTTGTGTAAATTGAAGTTGTTAAAGTAGATTGTCTCTGAGGTCTTCTCCTGTCTCCAAATCTCATGATTCTGAGAGTAGATGGTGTGCGGTAGTTTTAATGTCCTGTGACTTTGAGGCTGGGTCTCCAGTCTTCATGAGAGAATGTTAGAATTGACAGATGCTTTCTGAGCACAGACTGTGCTAGGATTACAGAATGAATGATTGGATAGTTCTTCCTCTCTGAACGTACACAGCCTGCTATGATAGCCACAATGGAAGTGTGTGCACAGCTAGGGGTACAAAGTAGAATGAGAGGGAGTAAGGAATTGGCTAGTCTGGTGGACCCTTGAACAACCGAAGTTTGAACTATATGGTCTACCTGAGAATGAGACCTGTGTATATGGAGGGCTGACATTGTTATATGCAGGTTCCACAGGACACACTATGGGACTTGAGTATGCCCAGATTTTGGTATATTTGGGTGAGCCTGGAACCAATCCTGCATATACCCAGGGAGGACTGTACTTGAAAAGACTTCCTGCAGGGGGGAGGAATTTTGCCTGAGGGCTGGAGAGGCAGGGAGTGTAAAGTATAAGAAATACCTAGGCAAAGGCCCAGAAGCTTGAAGAAACATTTTGAGAATAGCATTCTGGTCACAGGCCCGAAAGCTCAGGGAATAGAGGGAAGGGTAGATGAGCACACTGGAGTTCATAAAACATATATGGTGATCACAGGTATCTTGTCAACAAACTTACCCAGGCCCTGAAGCTTCTCTTTGAAATGGTTATGGGAAGGGAAGAGACCAGAGCAGTCACTCTGCAGATCTATCTATCCTTTCTTCCTCCCTGTCAGGACACCACCATCCTCCCTTAGTTCTTTTTTAACCCCTTGGTCCTGTTGACTGTGTTGTTTTTCTTCCACTGCATGTTAATTTGCTGCTCTGCTGTGTTCTATTGACAGTTGATGAAAGTCTGCCAATTGTTATAGTCCATAGTTACCCTAGTAATTTTTTGAGTGTTTGCCAGAAAGGTAAATGTGTGGGTTAGGGTACCAAGACTGTGTAAGGTGGGGTTGATTACCCCAGCATGATTCTATGATTCTATATGGATTATAAAAGGGAAGTAAGACATGGGCAGTATTAGGGGTGGGATCTATTGCAGTTTTTGGTGTCATTTCATTAAAGTAAGCATCCAGGGCTGGGCATGGTGGGTTGTGCCTGTAATCACAGCACTCTAGGAGGCCAAGGTAGGTGGATGGACTGAGCTCACGAGTTTGAGACCAGCCTGAGCCAGAGTGAGATCCCATCTCTAAAAATGGCTGGGCATTGTAGTGGGCCTTAGGAGGCTGAGGCAAGAGAATCGCCTAAGCCCAAGAGATATAGGTTGCTGCGAGCTATGATGCCATGGCACTCTACCAAGGGTTACAAAGTGAGACTGTCTCAAAAAATAAAATAAATAAAGTATCCAGGCTTATTATACAGGGTAATTTACACATGAACTTAATGTTTATCATGTATTGGAACCCTCTCACTGTTGGAGGGAGTGGGATGGCAAGAGAAATACACAGGATTCCATTATAAGGGGCACAAATTATCATAAAGGTGTAGTTTTCTTAATCATTCTTTTTTTCTTTCTTTTTTTCTAGGTTCAACTACTCATCTTTGTTCTTCTTAATTTACTAGAGGTTTAATCAAATAGCCATGTAGACTGCCTGGCCTTCAAAGACCACTTCTAAAGCATCTTGTAAGACTACTGGTAAGTCTAATAGAGAAAGCATGTTGGGCTATATTTTCTTCATCACTTTAAATGTATTAGTCTTAGACTTTTTAATATTTGTCATTTTTTTAAATGCTTAGGAGAATATGATGAGAAATTATTTTTTAAATGCTTGGAGTTCTTTTGTTTGTTTGTTTGTTTGTTTTTTTCAGTTTTTGGCCGGGGCTGGGTTTGAACCTGCCACCTCTGGCATACGGGGCTGGCACCCTACTTCTTTGAGCTACAGGCACCACCCATGCTTGGAGTTCTTGAGGAAACACTACAAACATGTATGTGCCTATGTACAGTGATGTATGAATGTGTGCTAGATGTACATGTCTGTAGTAGATTTGGAGTATAAGAAGTAAATTCTATAGCATTCTTTTTAGATTATTTTTTTAAGTATGAGATTGGTCTGAAAAATTAAAGGACATTGCAGGGGTAGGGAGTAACGCATGAGTCTGACACAAAAGCTTGTACCTTTAATCTCTGTTCTGATGTCCAATATGACATAACCCTCTTCAGTGTGAGCTTAGCTGTTTGTTATAGCCACCTGTGGCCTGATGGGGTTATTGAGACACATCTTCCATTTTCCTCTAAAGTCTTCTAGTCTTACTGAATATTGGACTGTGAGGTAGATGGTTAATTCATTAAGAGATTGATCTTTAGTATTAAAATACTTACTTTTCTTCGTTATAGTTCTTCTATCTCTAAAAACAGTATTGTGAAAGGCAGGGTGACTCCTGCCGTAAGTCAGGAATTAATACTTTATGAAGAAAAGCATTTGTTTCTTCAACTTCCTAATGCCACGGTCCTTTAATACAGTTCCTGTGGGTCTTAACCCACAGGTTTAGAACTGCTGCTTTAGACCAAAAAAAGGAGGGGGGCAAGTGACATACATAGATTATAAGAGACTATGTTGTTAGTAATAACATCTTTTAAAGCAAGTTATCAAAATTAGAGATGCTACTAAGTTTTTTAAATTAATGTTGTAATTAACAAAAGGGAAACTATGTTTCTGATCTGTGCTATTTTTTGAGGAGCAGTAAAAAGTATATATATGTTTACTCAGTCATTACCATTAGCACATAGCACATTGCATTTTCTTAGAAGTTGCTGGTACTTTGGTAAGTTATGCAGTGTAATTTAACAAGAAAAGATTTTGTGATCTACCCTGAGTAAAGTTAATATAAGTTATAGAATCTGTTTTAGCCTTTGTTGGATCTCAAGCTGAGAATAGCATACCCAATTTAAGATAGAAGGGGAAAGTGGTGGAAAATAGAGATGGAAATGTTGAAGGATCATTGAGAGTCCAGAGTAGAATCTGTATGTGTGAAATTTAGTAAAGGATAAATGGAACATGTCACAAGATTCAAAAAAAAGGATTGTGTAGTTAGTGTTGTTGACACAGCTAATTTTGGATAAAAAAAATAGGCTGGATTCCTACCATGTGGATTAAAGATACAAATGTTAAGAATGAATGAATTGTTAGAATCAGGAAAAAACACTAAGTGATTAAAAAAATAATGAAGTAGGAAACATAATTTAAAACCTAAGTCATAAGGGAAAACAGTATTAAGCTTTTAAACCAATTGAGTGTGATAAACACATATAAAAGGACTGCCATAAATGAAGTGGAGACAAATGATAAACCAGGAAAACATTTTCAACAAATGAGCTGATTTTTTTTTATATACAAAGACTGTTTACAAATTGGTAATAGAAACAGACAAAAAAAAACCAGCACTTTATAGGAAAAGAGATATGTGGCTAATAAGGGAAAATGTCCAGTCTTTCTCATTAAAGAAAAGCACATTAAAACAATGGTGAGATACTGGTTTTCACCTAAGTGGAAGCAAACATTATTTATACTCCATGTTGGTGAAGGGATTAGGGGATTGTCTCTCATGTATACGCTGTTATTACGTAGTTAATTCATACAGGCATTCCCTGGCTTATGAACAAGATAGGTTTTGTAGGTTTGTTCTTAGGTTGAATTTGTATATAAGTTGGAACAGATACATTTACCTAGGCCCGTAATAGCCGCTGTTCATAAATGTGAATTATATGCCAGTTGGATGTCTGTAACTTGGGGACTGCCTATACTACAAGTTCTCAAGAGTTTGGTAAAACATCTCTCTGTTGAATGCAAATGGCCTTTGAGCCAGGTAATCCATTTCTAGGAACTTTCCCTGCAGAAATACCCTCACTTGCAAAACTAGGTACAAGGAAATGTAGTGCTTGCTCCTTATGTAAAAATGTCCTGGATTAATTCTTAAATGAAAACAAACTGCCAAGTAATATGTTTAATGTGATCCTATTTGGATTAGTGTGTGTGTGGATTTGTATCACAAAGAACATTTATTTGTGACATTTCTTAGAACATTTCTTCAGTGACAAGTACACTGGGGACTGATAACTATGTGAATATCTGGTACTGTGTGAATGAGTGTACTTTTTTTTATAGACAGAGTGTTACTTTGTCGCCCTGGGTAGAGTGCCATGTGTCATACCTCACAGCAGCCTCAAACTCTTGGGCTCAAGTGATCGTTCTGCCTCAGCCTCCTGAGTAGCTAACTACAGGTGCACGCTACAATGCCTGGCCATTTTTAGAGATGGAGTCTTGCTCTTGCTCTGCTTGGTCTTTAACTCCCAGAGTGCTTGGATTACAGGCATGAGCCACTGCACGTGGCCAAATGAGTGTATTTTTAACGATGAGTTTCTGTTACTTTTATCATAGGACTGTTTTAAAATTTTAAAATGTCATCTTTCTGGCAATTAAGTTCCAGCTTCAAAGGTATCCTCTTTGAATTGCTCTTTGTCTGGTCTAGTCCTTCAGTTCCTTTACAGCTTCTAGGATCTCTACTGGAGTTTCTTATTCTGAGGGGTCTTCCCTGAGAGACTGTCTCTGTTTCTGTCTGTATTCTTACCTCCCAACTCATGTAAACACCACATTGCTGGGCACTGCTTTAAACCTAAATGCCTAGAACAGACAGAACACAAAACTATTTATTAAATGAATGAATAACATGCTTTAGATTGGGATGGATAAAACATAGAAGATATTGACAACGAATCAAGCCAGCCTCAAGTTTAAAAAAAAGCCATCTTTTCATAGCTGGATCTAGTCTATTAAGTTCTTTCTTTAAAGTATTTAAAAGTTTCTTGATCAGTCTTCCATAGCCTAGATTGAATTTTGATATTTACTCATCTTTAAGCTGATGACTTGTGGATTCAAGAGTTTGAGAGTCAAAGTATAAAGCCCATATGAGAGAGAGTTCTAGAGTCAACCTTGAGTCACTGGTGGTCACACAACCTGGACCAGAGAAGTCACGTAAGTTCTCTGGACCTTAGCCTCTTCATCTGCAAATGAAAATAATACCTTGAGTAATATTGCTAGAAAGATTAAATGAGATGATAGATATAAAACACCTACGAGAGTGCCTGGGACTCAGTAAAAAGTATTTCTATACTGCCTTTCTCTTCATAACCTTTGGGGTGTTTCTGTTTGCTTGTTAGTTTTTGTTTGTTTGTTTGTCTTTTAAAGACAGTCTCACTTTGTCACCCTTGGTAGAGTGCTATGGTGTCATAGCTTACAGCAGTCTCAAACTCCTGGGATTAACCGAGTCTCTAATCTCAGCCTCCCAGGTAGCTAGGACTGTAGGCACCTTCCACAACACCCAGCTGTTTTTTAGGATGGGGTTTTGCTCTAGCTCAGGCTGGTTTCAAACCTGTGAGGTCAAGCAGTCCACCCACCTCGACCTTCTAAGTGCTGGGGTTATAGGCATGAGCCACCGCACCCACCTTCTTCGTAACCTTTTTAGGGATATTTTGTAATAAGATACACCTTTCTAGACTCAAAAGCATACAGTAATAGAATAGGCTGACAGCATTTTACTGAAAATTGTTTAATGAAAATAATTTATTTCTACTTTTTTGCAGTAATATTGAAAGTTTTAAAAGACTGTAATCGTGTGTGTTGTAACAGAAGGAAGAATGGAAGTATTCCAGGAACTCCGTAAACCATCAGCACGTTTGGAATGTGACCACTGCAGTTTCAGAGGCACAGACTATGAAAATGTCCAAATCCACATGGGTACCATCCATCCAGAATTTTGTGATGAAATGGATGCTGGTGGGTTAGGTAAAATGATATTTTACCAGAAAAGTGCAAAGTTATTTCACTGCCATAAATGCTTCTTCACCAGCAAGATGTATTCTAATGTGTACTATCATATCACATCTAAACATGCATCCCCAGACAAATGGAATGATAAACCAAAAGGTCAGTTGAACAAAGAAACAGACCCTGTGAAAAGCCCTCCTCTTCCTGAATACCAGAAAATGCCCTCTAATGCAGTGGGACTCTCAAAACCCATACCTGCCCTTTGCATAGAAACACAGAAACTTGGCCCAGTTTTGTCTCCAGAATCACCAAAACCTACTGTTATTCCTCTGGAGCCTCAGAAACCTGCCCCTGTTTCTCCTGAGCTACAGACACCTCCTCTTCTTTCTCCTGAGCCTTCAAAACCTGCCCCTATTTCTTCTCCTGAACTTCCAAAACCAGTCCCTGTTGTTTCTGAATCTCAGAAGGCTGTCTCTGTTCCTTCTCCAGAACCACAGAAGCTTGCTCCTGTATCTCCTGAGCCAGTAAAAGCTACTGTTACTAATCCCAAACCCCAGAAACACTCTCATTTTCCAGAAACATTGGGGCTACCTTCAGCCACCTCTCCAGAGTCACCAGTTCTAGCTGCTTCCCCTGAACCTTGGGGGCCATCCCCAACTGCATCTCCAGAATCTCGAAAGTCAGCCCGGACTGCCTCCCCTGAGCCAAGGAAGCCATCCCCATCAGAGTCTCCTGAACCTTGGAAGCCATTCCCTGCTGTCTCCCCAGAGCCTAGGAGACCAGCCCCAGCTGTGTCACCAGGTTCTTGGAAGCCAGGGCCACCTGGATCCCCTCGGTCTTGGAAATCCAGTCCCACAGCAGCATCAGCATCAGGACCTTGGAAGCCAGCTAAACCAGCTCCCTCTGTGTCTCCTGGACCTTGGAAACCAATTCCTTCTGTATCACCTGGACCTTGGAAAGCAACTTCCTCTGTGTCATCTGCATCTTGGAAATCTTCATCAGTCTCACCTGGTTCCTGGAAAACTCCTCCTACATCTCCTGAGTCTTGGAAGTCTGGCCCACCAGAACTCCGAAAGACGGCTCCCACATTGTCACCTGAACCCTGGAAGGCAGCTCCCCCAGTGTCTCCTGAACTCCGCAAGCCAGGCCCACCCCTGTCCCCGGAGATCCGTAGTCCAGCAGGATCTCCAGAGCTCAGGAAACCCTCAGGGTCACCAGACCTTTGGAAGCTTTCTCCTGATCAGCGGAAAACTTCTCCTGCTTCACTTGATTTTCCTGAGTCCCAGAAAGGTTCTCGTGGTGGTTCTCCTGATCTCTGGAAGTCTTCCTTTTTTATTGAAGCTCAGAAATCCACCGTCTTCCCTGAGACCCGAAAACCAGGTCCTTCTGGGCTGTCTGAGTCCCCCAAAGTGGCCTCAGATATCTGGAAGCCTGTTCTTTCTATGGACACTGAACCTAGAAAACCTGGCCTGTTTTCTGAGTCTACCAAAACAGCCCCTCCTGCTTCTCCTGAACCACGAAAACGTGCTCTTTTTCCAGAGCCTCGGAAGCATGCCCCTTTCCCTGAACTTTCCAAATCTGCCATATTCTCAGAATCTCAGAAGGCAGTTGAGCTTAGTGATGAACTACAATTAGATGCCCTAGATGATCAAAAGTGTGATATTTTGGTTCAAGAAGAACGGGTCACAGCTAAGAAACTCTTAGAAGACGCTTTATTTCCTTCCTCAAAGAAGCTCAAGAAAGACAACCAGGAGAACTCAGATGCTGAGCTTAGTAGCAGTGAGTATATAAAAACAGATTTGGATACAATAGATATTAAAGGCCAAGAATCAAGCAGTGATCAGGAGCAAGTTGATGTAGAGTCTATTGATTTTAGCAAAGAAAACAAAGTGGACATGAGTAGTTCAGAGCAGTTCAAAAATGTACTACAATTTACTGAAGAAAAAGAAGCTTTCATCTCTGAAGAGGAGATTGCAAAATATATGAAGCGTGGAAAAGGAAAGTATTATTGCAAAATTTGTTGCTGTCGTGCTATGAAAAAAGGTGCTGTTTTGCATCATTTGGTTAATAAACATAATGTTCATAGCCCATACAAATGCACAATTTGTGGAAAGGCTTTTCTTTTGGAATCTCTCCTTAAAAATCATGTAGCAGCCCACGGGCAAAGTTTACTTAAATGTCCACGTTGTAATTTTGAATCAAATTTCCCAAGAGGCTTTAAGAAACATTTAACTCATTGCCAAAGCCGTCATAATGAAGAGGCAAATAAAAAGCTAATGGAAGCTCTCGAACCCTCACTGGAAGAGCAGCAGATTTGATTTTAAACACAATGTAAATACCTGCCATACAAAGTTGTCTGTTGAAACCATTCTTTGAAAGTAAAGCTGATGAAATAGCATAGTTGGATCAGTAGCTATTAGTGTGTATGATGTACCCTCTCTCAGTTGTGTTACAAAGGACAAGCATTTGGTTATTTTTTCATGGCCTCTTGTCCATGTGGCTGTCTTGTAAATCAATAAATTTCTACTGTATATTCCAGATGGATAAAAGTTTTTCATTTAAGTATATTTGAATAATATGAAGGGGTAGGCATTCCATTTAACAATCAAGAGCAAGTTGTACTAAACACATCTAGTTGAAGTATTTGTTTGTGAAACTAATTTCAGATAATAGAAATTATTAGTTGGAATGTTTAAAATTAGGCATGAAAAATAAGTTTGAAAAAATTTTGTTCTCAATTTTCTGTTTGATCCTATAAAATTAATTTATAAATCTTAAACAGTTTTAGGTGTTTATTAGCTTTTATGTCATGGAAAGTTGGAGTCTCAGGGTTGTGGGTTTTTGCTAATAGGAAAAATTGAGTAAGTGTTTAAAATAGTTTGCACCCTTCTACAGGAGACTAAGAGAAAAGTGAGTGTGATTTTAGTTAGGTCTTTCTTGTCCTTGTCTTTAATGGAGTCTTCCATTCTGTATCTTACCCTAAGATCTGGCCATTCACTTTCCTGCCAGCTCACAATGATAGATGGTCCTTAATTGCCAAATGTGTTTGAGCTTGTTTGTCCTACTCCTGGGCATTACCTGTTAGGGCGTTAGACCAGAGTAATGAGTAGGAACTGAAAGTCTTCCAGATTCACAATTGAAAATTTTATAGTTGTTTCTTTTTGAGAATTGTATAAATTTTACGTTTATCACAGTTCTGTTACTGTAAATAGCTTGTACCTGTTCATGGATTATTTTATTCTTAAATATTTTGTCAAATGTGTATCAAATTAAAAAAAGGCTTTGATGTCAGTGCTTTCACATGTATTTGTGTGATTTAATTGTACAATATCCAGACTCCACTTCCTGTTTCCACTTGTTTTAACATACTGGTTTTTACATCTGGAGCAGTGTTTACTGAGCTGTGTTTTCCTTGAGTTCTGTGGTCCAGAAAGGTTAGGAAAACATCGTATACTAGGCACTCCCAAGTGGAAAATCTCACCCCTGCACATGAGCATATTAAGAGTGATTTAATCCCAGCTGTTGCCTATCATGCCTGCCTCTCTTAAAGACATTTAGTGTCACACTGTATTCTGATGCATAGCCAGAATTGAGATACTGTACTGGGTTTAATTCAGCTCTTTGTAGACATTTTTGAACAAAAAACAGATTTTTGGTGTTTTTTTGTTTTTGAGACGGAGTCTCACTTTGTCGCCCTTGGTAGGGTGCCATTGTATTATAGCTCACAGCAACCTCAAATTCCTAGGCTTAAGTGATTCTCTTCCCTCATCTTCCAAGTAGCTGGGACTACAGGTACCCTCCACAACACCCGGCTATCTTTAGAGATGAGGTCTTGCTCTGGCTCAGGCTGATCTCAAACCTGTAAAGTCAGGCAATCCACCCACCTCAGCCTGCCAAGTGTTGGGATTACAGGTGTGAGCCACTATAGCTGGCCTGGTTTTTTGTTTTGTTTGGAGGGGGGGTGTCCCTATTAAAATGCCAGTTGGAAGTAGTTGATAATTAGTTCTGGGTGCAGTCTGAAAGCTTCAGTTTGGTCAGCACAGGCAGTAAAGCACAGTGAGCAGCTGCTGCTGTTGGTTACTTGGCACCTGGAGAAGGTTGTCCTGGGCAGTGATGTCATCAGGTGGAATGGGCAAGACATCTTGCTTGAATATGTAGTTGTCTTTTCCTCATCTATACTGACTAGAACTGTTAGTGGAAGAACAAAAGGACCTATTATTCCCCCAGAAACTATCCTGAATCCCCCAGTCTCAAATCAGTTCAGTCAAAGAATATTTTCCTTAGGTTTTCACCCTTTTTGATGCAGACCAGTCCATCCTTTCCTCCAGGTGGAGCCATCTAGATCGCATGACTTGCCATCTGGGATGGGGATGCATTGCCCGGGCAAGTAGTGAAGTTGCATGTGTAGTTAGTTCATAAGGCCTCGACACTAGTTTAAACAACTGTGTCCTTGGCTCACCTCATTGTTATTTGGTACTTCTTTCTCCTTTTACTTCTGAGATTAGGGTGAGCTGTGCTATTTCTTTAGTCCTTAATTTAACTGGATAACTTTGGCTCCTGCATCTTTTTCTAATCAGTATGATGAACTCAGTACGTTTTCTTTCCCTGTGATTACATTTTTTTTTTTTTTGAGAGTCTCAAGCTATCACCCTGGGTAGAGTATCTTAGTGTCATTGTAGTTCACAGCAATTTCAAACTCCTGATTTTAAGCAGTCCTCTTGCGTCAGCCTCCCAGGTAGCGGGGATTACAGGCATGTGTCATCATTCCAGGGTAGTTTTTCTAATTCTAGTAGAGATGGGGTTTCACTCTTGCTCAGACTGGTCTCAAACCCCTGAGCTCAAGCAGTCCACTGTACTTGACCACAAATATTTTTAATAAACTCTTCAATCTAGTGATTTTGCACAATGCAAAAGGGAATGAAAATTATACCATCTTTTTTACCTTATGGACCTGATGTCATTGTTTTTTAAGTCACCAATTTAAATTTCAATTTTAGCAGATAATGCATGCCTTCAGATTAAATATTGGTATAGATTCTATAACTTTGTTTTAGATGAAGACAGAAGGATGCTTATCAAATCAGGTCTGCAAGCATACAACAAGGAGGGGTTTCCTTTTAAGTCAAATTACAGCCCCAGTTTTAAAAATTCCTGAAGTCATACCCTCCTCATGCATACTGTTTATGTGATCACATGGTGTATTAGTTTTCTTTCCGTCACAAATTACCTGAAAGTTGGCTTAAAACAAATGTTCTGTAGTTCACTGGGGTAAAGTCAAGGTGTTTGATGGCCGCTTTTTCCCCCTTGAGGCTCTAGGAGATAATCCGTTCTGTTCCTTTACCTTTTATAGCTTCTAGAGGGTGCCTGCAGCCCTTGGCTTTTGGTTGTCTTCCTGCCTTTTTTTTTTTTTTTAATTTTTGGGCGTGCAGGTGTTGGGGAGGAAGGAAAACAGGGGAAGCAGCTGGTAGGGGTGATGGAGCCCTTCCTGCATCTTTAAAGTTGGTACAGAGCATCTCCAACCCCCTTCAATCATCCACCTCTGACTCCTGTCTCCCTCAACGTTTGTGATTGCATTCAGTCTACCCAGATGATTAAGTTAATCTTCCCCTTTCAAAACCAGGTAATTACCAACTTTAATTTATCCTTGCCTTGTAAACTGCCATAACCACGGCTTCTGATGACTGGAACTTGAATGTTTTGGGGAGGCCGTTCTGCCTACCACACCTGGGCTTCAAAGTTAGGGTTTTGATTCCTTAGCTTGGCCTCCTGGAGCAATCAGGCCTCTTTGGATTTCTGTGGCGATACATGTTCGCACTGTCTCACTGGTCTGGGCCTTATCACTGCAGAAATGGTGCAGTTAAACAGTTCACATTCTGGCCTCAAGTGCCAAACCCACACACTTAACTTTTTGCACAACAAAGCGAGGTCTCTACAATGCCAATTTTATGTTGCATTCTCACTACAAAATGAACCCTTAAATCCCAGTTACTGCCATCAGTAACTATCCTCCACAGCTTTCCTGCCCCACCTCAGCATCTTGGAGGCCATGTGCATTATTATCCCTTCTTTCCCAGCACATAACAATCACACTTTCCTGTTAAAGGCCCACACTCCTTGCTTATTGCAGGAAGACAAGGACCAATGGAGAGAAAGAGCACCCAAACACCATGTTTTTAAGAGGAAGGGCTTTACGCGCCTGGAGCTTACATCATAGAAGAATTCCAAATGGCCGTGCTCTCTGACTGGTTTGGTCTTTCCCTTTTTATTTATTTTTTTATTTATTTTTTATTTTTTTTGAGACAGAGCCTCAAGCTGTCCCCCTGGGTAGAGTGCCGTGGCATTACAGCTCACAGCAACCTCCAACTCCTGGGCTCAAGCGAGTCTCTTGCCTCCGCCTCCCAAGTAGCTGGGACCAC
>CAUYTI010131451.1:0-60129 GCA_963575145.1 Galago senegalensis
TTTATATTATTTTTGTTAATTTTATAATGTTAAACTGTAATAAATAATTGCTGAGAAGTGATTATCGAGAACTGCTTATCAAAGTTTGCCTTCTTGTCAGGCCCTGCCCGGGGTTGGCCCCCGCTCCGCCCCCCCCCCCCCGTGTTGTCCCGCCTTACAGATGTTAGAATCTGGTCACCCTATACGTGCTAGAGGCTCCATAAGTATTTCATGAATGAACAAAGAGATGAGTGAAGTGAACGAATTCATAAGATATTATAACTGAGGGCGTCCTCTCTAGTGATTCCAGATACTTCTTGCATACTCTCCCTTATTTCTTAACAACTCCCGTAGCTGACATTTCTTCTTTTCCTTCTAAGAATCGGGAGTAGATACAGTGTTACAAAAGATAAGCAGAAGAGAGACTGAGCTTCAAAGGAAATAACCATCTGCATTCCTCAATATCAAACTTCAAGACTTATCTCCCAATTATTGCTCTAAGTGTTAGAGTAAAATTATTTATATTTCATGGTAAAATACTCATATTTAAATCACAAAAGGATACATTTTTACACAATGCTCTTTTCTGCCTTCAGCCCCCCCTCCCCCATTGTCTAATGAAAAGTCTTCATTTAAGTAGATATTCCTGAGGCATCTAGTTCCTGCTAAAACTTACAGGCAAAATAAAATCTGTGGTCACTACAATTATTATTTTCAAAAGGTGAATTAATGGAGAATGTTTAACCAAATCAAACATTTGCAAAAATGTATAGGAGACATTGCTATAGACAGATTGCATTGCTATTTGTTATTGTACAAAGACTAGACTATCTGTTAGTTAAAAAAAAATCTATTATAAAAAGTAGTTAAGGCCTTAAGAGCATCTGAAATGAGGCACTGTGAAAAGAAAGTAAATTCCAGATGGAATAGAACTTAAGATCCAAAGCCAGAAGTAAAGCAGGGCCCAAGTTTTAGAGCCACTTGAATGTAATTTTCACTCTGGATTTGTCATGACCCCTTAGCACAGCAACTTAAATTCCTATGTCTCCATCTCCATATCCCTAAATCTGGCATAATTATAATAATACTGACCAACCTCAAAGAGATGTTGGGTAGCTTATAAAACCTGCAATTACCGTACAAAAGTCCAGTATTACTATGGTTATCATTACTGTAGACATTCCACACCTGTTTCAGACATCAAAGACAAGACAACCTGTAAGACGAATCAGAACAGAAACCAAGTCTTATTCACTAAGTGGCAAAAATTCCATTCTGATGATTTATCTTGAATGATCATATTCTGAAAAGATCAACTGATGTTTCAAAATAACACCAAATTAAATTTTCACCTAGCACAACCTACGGACTAGGGGAGGCATTTGTCTTAAATTAAACCCAATCAGGTTTTCTCTTGGTATTTAGAGACAACTTCAGCATGTGTTAGGAGCTATAAAATCAACCTGCGGAATAGCCATATTTGGTCATGCAAAGAAGCAACAATCTTTTTTTTTAAAGTCTGCAAAAAGGACAAGGACACAAAGGAACAGGGTGAAGTAAAAAAAAAAAAAAAGAAACAGTCCTAATTCTACCCACTCGCTAGGTTCAGGTGCTTTGATGCCTTGAGTATGGGCCCATCCTTAGGCCCTGGGAAGTATGCACACCTCCTTATAGCACACCTCTCACCCCTGTGTTTGTTAGCACAAGCCAGTTCTGTTACTAGTACTATAAAGAATTCTAACTAATAACCAATTTGAGCATCAGGTGAAGGGCTGAGAATATGGAACTGGCTAAGTCAGGTAAAGATTAGGTCCAGGGAGATTTTTCCTCATCCAGAGGTAGAGATTGGTACTCTATACCACACACATACCATCATGAAGTTTTGGGTTAAGTCTTTGAGACGGGCTAAGTGCTTATTAATGATGGAATTTTAGTGGCAATAATAGCAAATAACTGCAGATGTGGGAATGTGTTGTTTTCACCTTGAGATTTTTCGTTTTAGCCTAAAACAGGCTCTAATTCTGTGCTCAATTGTAAGTGTAAAAAGAAAATCTGGGTCACTGGTCTAAAATATTTGAGGACCAGGCAAAAACCAGAAAATACTCCAAGTTATTTAAATGAATTGCACTAGATAGATTTAATAGGAACTATGGGCCGGGGGCGATGGCTCATGCCTATAATCCTAGCACTCTGGGAGGCTGAGGCACATGCATTCCTTAACTCAGGGGTTCAAAAGCAGCTGAAGCAAGAGCAAGACCCCATCTCTTTACTAAAGATAGAAAAACCATCCAGGCATTGTGGCAGGTGCCTATAGACCCAGCCATGGGGAGGCTGAGGCAAGAGGATTACTTGAGCCCAAAAGCTTGATATTGCTATGAGCTATGACATCATAGCACTCTCTTGATCCAGGGTGACAGAGTAAGACTCAGTCTCAAAAAAAACAAAACAAAACAAAAAACAAGAAAAATAGGAACTATGGATAATCTTGATGCTGATTAAAAAACTACAGAATCCTAATAGTGGGTATTTACATAGTAAATCTGACCATCCTTTCTCCCTCTAACCCCAGGGTCTTTCCAACAGTCCTCAAACATTTGTTCCAAACAATCATATTCTCTGACGACATTGTACAATTCATTTCATCATTTCATCACTACATTGTCAAGAGGAAGGGGCAGTGTGAGGTCAGGGTGAGAAAGGTTCCTTCCTTATCCAGCTGTCACCCATCTGTGGTTATTGTTACTCATTCATGGTTTGTGGCTGAATTCATTCAGCAGTGAAAATACAGCTCATTGTCACAGGCAGGGAGGCTTCATGGTATGTACACTAGGGGGTTGGGAGTGTCTCTATAAAGAGTGTCTTATGGAGATTTTTTTCACAAGCCAAATTGATAGACAGCCCATGAGTTTTAAGATAGTTTGAAACTCGAAGGGACAGTGACCCATGATAACATACTGGGGGGAATGTTGCCTACTTGGGTCACCCTCAAATCCAAGTTCAACCCCCAGGAGGAAGTGAATGGTCTCTGCCTAGCTCTGCGTGTGTGCAGGGACACACACCCACTGGGAGAGACGCCTTCCTCATGCTCCTCGGAGAGCGGCTGCAAACAGCACTAGAGAAGGAAAAGATTCAGATTGATTCAATCACATCAATCCCTTTTTTCCTCCACCATTGTTTACCAGGCATGTTGGCCCTAGTTAAATTTATAATTTTAGGGCACAGTATATAAGGTGATGTGAATCTATACCTGGACAGATTGAGAACGAATTAGAGAAAGGAAAGAGCTTCCTTTCAGAAGAAATTAACCAGCACCAACAATGGTCATCCGTAGTTTCTGTCCGGCCAACCTCCTTTTCTCTGGAAAGTCATATTTTCTCTCTTCCTTTTGGATGTAACAGGTCTGGAAACTGCAGGATCTCTTTCCCATGGAGATCGGCAAATGACCTGGCCATTCTTATTTTACTGGGAGAAATAAGAGGCCTGGATGCTGGAAGCATCCACTGGAGCCAATCAGAGGTTGTCTCTGAAATCCAGAACTTTTTTTAAACTTATAAAATATCTTGTCCAGACCAAAATGTTTAACGAGGATGGATATAACCACCAAATAATTTAAGAAATACTGCTAAAGAGTGTATGTCCCTGCCATAGTTCACGCTCTTGGGATTCTGAAGGTGTAAACACTCTCCCCAATTTGGTGTTTATCATTCCCATGGGTGTCCTGATACATGTATACATATACATATTATCCCTAATGATCTATAGGATTATTTTGTAGAGTTCAGAGCTATATAGTATTTTACTGCTGGCCATCGTGGCCCTCCTCTGTAATGGAACACCAGAATATATTTCTCTTATCTCATTATACCTTCGTACCCACTGACCAGCTTCCCACCCTTTTCTCTTCACCCCTCCCTTTCTCAGTCTCTGGTAATCCTGTTCTACTCTCTACTTCTTCTGTGACATCATTTTAAAAAATTATTTTTTAGATTCCAGATGAGTAAAATCATGCAGTATTTGCATGAAAACAGGAAGTTGTACCCCATCATGTGTCCATTAACTTTTTAAAAACTATCAACTTTTACATTGAAATTATATTGAAGTTAGAAGTTTTCTGTTTGTTTAGATTGTAAGACTGGGGTGAGGAGCCTGGGGAATGTTGCTTCCAACTTTCCTAACGGCATGGAGGAATGATGTCTATAGGAGCAGGAAATGAAGTCAACTTACGAAGGACAGAAGGAAGAAATTTTACTACATTGATTGAGTCCTGGATACAGCCAAATTTAAAATGATCGACTCAGTTCCCATTTTAAACTTAACCTGATATAAATTGGGTTTTGCCTCTATAACCCTAAAAGTCCTGATATATACTGGTATCTTGATAAGGAATATTGTGGGTAACAAAGCCCTGAGATGAGAAATTATCACAGTCCAGGTGTCATTGCAAGCAGCAGTGATCTCTGTATCTCTAAACTGGAGTGGGAAGCGCTTGTTATGTCTCTGGTGTATCCTGGAACTCAAGTCCTTTGCCTTCCTTAGATGGAACTTTGGGAGACCTCCGAGAAATACATGAGAATGTTAGCAAATTCAGTGTCAGCAGCCTCCAGTAACATCTTGCAAGAAAGGAACAAGCAGGGTTTCTTGAGCCAGTTATCAGCAAGCAGAAAAGAGAATAGCATTTAGCTTTGTTAATAAAGTACAACACAAGAATCAAAGATGGCTGAGAGTCAGAAAACCGGTGTTTTGTGAATTTAGAAAGAAAACGAGTCATTTGTTCCAAAGGAAAAGCTAGAGCAGGCAAATTGAGGGATGAGAAATAAGACTGGTAGCTTCAGGAGTAGCTTCAGTCGTAGATTTTATCTTCCAGGAATCCCTTAATGTCTGATTCTCTCTCTAGTTGGTGGATAGCATGAGCGTTCTCCACGGGGATGCAGCAGGATTGACAGATGAGTTTACTTATCTGCGTTGCTGAGGGCTCAGGGAAAGCCAGGGAGCCTCACACCAGGGGTCTCAAGAGACCAGCAGGGCACCAAAAGGAGTTATTGGGAGAAATACCAGTGGGGTTAAATTCAGTGCTCTCGATCCAAGATATAAAACACTGATTATTACCCTGTGGGATTTCAGAAATAAACCAACAAGCAAAAGAGTAGTTATTTTAGGAAATAAAATTGTCAGAGAACCCCCAAGCCTATAAAACAGGTCTATTTTTGCTCAACCATTAATTTAACACCCCGTTCACTATAACCCACAGAAAGTGGATGGCCTAAGCAGTTAGGGTCCTACACAGGAAATCTTACCATTTGCTCCTTCCAAACATGGCCATGGAAGAAAGAGGACCTTGGCAGAGATATTTAATAATTGCTAGTGACATTGACACTAGTAACATTGACATCAGGCAGCTGTGGTTGGAATGGACCAAAGGATTAGAAACTATTTTTTTTTTTTTTTTGTAGTTTTTGGCCAGGGCTGGGTTTGAACCTGCCACTTCCAGCATATGGGGCCAGCACCCTACTCCTTTGAGCCACAGTGCTGCCCAGGATTGGAAACTATTTTATCGGAACTTCTACTTTTGTAGACCCATTCTTTCTCCATTCATGTGGTTCTCGTGAGGCTGTCAATCATAGATCATGCCGTTTCTTCCGTCTGTGTGGCCTGGCCTCGGAGGTAAACACGTGACACTGGCCTGGCCACAGGTAGAAAGGCCTTTTTTTTCAACAGAACAATTGACTCCAACAATCCTATGACCAAAACAATTTCAGGTTCCTCCAGTTATGAAGTTGTTGAGTATCTTGTTAGTGTGCATGGGTTACATCAGTAGATATTAAGTTATTTCAAGCAAACCATGACATTATCACAAACTTCCAACCAAATAGGTGAGGAATAATTCCAGGAAGGCAGCAAGTTCTCTTCTTGGTATTGGTTATTCAAAAGCAGGATGTGATTGTCGTTGAGAGGTAAACTCCAGCCATCAGGTGGCATTAGGAGTCACTCTGACCAATACCACTACTTGATCAAAAAGAATTTCTCCCCAAACAAAAACAAAAGCCCAGTATGCTACTACCACGAAGCCTGTTTTAAGTTCTCAGAGAAGACCTTGTGAATATGCGCAGAGAGATAGTAGTGTCTTCTGTCTTCAGCATCCAGTTTTGTTGCTTTCCCCTAATATTTCTCTTAGCTGAAGCTCTGACTTCTTTAAACAAATGCTTATATGACTCAACCAATTTGATGGAAACATGAAAGAACAACTTTGCCTCTAGCTGAGCAGAACTCATGTGCTGTCTAAATAAAATGTCTGGAAAAAATTAATGTCAGGGACTCTTACCTGTGACATGACCTGCCGAAATATAATTCACTATAAAGACGGGGTTAGAATCGAATATAATGTTGAATCTTCCACCACATGTTGTATGCTCTTCTGTAGTACTCACTATATTTTTTTGAGAAAATCAATGTAAGTTGGATTCAATTTTGAACTGAATCCAGGGTGACTTGTATATGATCCAGAAGGCTTTCTTTATAACAATCCATCACTAACATAATTTCTTGTTGTTAATACTACACAAATTATTAAGTTGTATTTTCACCGACTTGCCATTTGTTCTCACGTGAGCTGTCTTTATTAGACTGATTTCCTTTTCCTAAATGTGGTGCCTGGGATCTTGTTAGCACTTGATACAAACAGGTAAAGTGCATCGATATTTTATCAAGAATCATCTCAAGGGTCCAGTGCATTCCCATGCCTAAGACAGTTCAATGTGAGTGTGGCTGTCCCTTATTCCTCCTTGTTCTGTCACCTACAGATTTCTACATCACTAATTCCTTGAAGACTCTAGCACATGGCTGGTTCCCTAATTCTTGGTGAGTGCAATATCCAGGCATGTCAGCTTTCTAATATTCTGGTTTGCTAGGTTTTTACCTCTTTTCCATAATCTTACCCTTCAACCTGCCTCAGGTAATGCCTAGGTATATGCGCTATAGTCATATACTGGTCTCGGCTATTACCAACAACAATACCCTCTCTATAATCTTAATTCTAATCATTACACACCCTACTGCCACTTTCATTCTTCTGTTTGTTTCGACAAGGTATCTGACCTCTACAACCTCAACCCTGGAGGACTTTTCAATTCATTGACTCCTCTTTGCCTCCCGCATTCCTTTCTTCTTGCCTACCTGACTTAGATTCCGTGGTCTATCATTATAATCCTTCCCTTACATATCCTTGCAAATCCCCTCTGCCCTTCTTTGCCTCCATTGTATTCTCCTGTTCAAGTTTCCAGTCTTAGGGGAATATAACCCTCCACCTGTTCTGCACCTACACTTAAGGGGAGGATATAGTTGGAGAAAAACTCACTACAGTGTTGACTGGCCCCAGTTTAGATTTATGATCATTAACTTCTCAAAACCATTAGGACAATACCCCTTACTACATTTCTCTTGTTTAATTCACCCTTTCCACTGCCTTTTCTATGTCCTTTTTTCTCATTTTCCCCCCAGCTCTAATGTCTCCATCCTTCCATGCTCAGCCAATGATTCAGTCTATTATTTTACTGAAAAACTGAAGAAATCAAAAGAAAATATCCCAACAGTCCAACAATCAGATATAAATTCAAAGAAAAAAAATCTCATTCTATCCTTTGTGTGAACTATTTTTACTCATGAGAAAGGCCAACCCAACGGGATCCCTTACCTCCCATACAAAGACAGGACACGGTTTCCTTTCTCTCCTGCTTCATTCCTTCCAGTGCTCTTTTCTAGTGAATCTCCTCCATGAACATGTAAACATGTTAAAGTATTTCCTACTGAAAAGAATAATTTTAGAATGGCACCTCCTTGTTTCTCTGCTGTTGTTTATAACAAAGGTTCTTAAAGAGTTTTTGTACCAGGAGTCCTTACCTTCTCATTCTTTCTGGAATCCACTTCAGTGAAGGACTTTTTTTCTCATTATATAAAATCAGCTTTTGAAAAGGCTATCCATGTCATCCATGTCAATTGCATTGCCAAAACCAATGACCCCTTCTTGATGTTTTTTCTTTTTTTTTAATGGGTGGAAAGATTTATTTATTTATTTATTTATTTATTTATTTATTTATTTATAGTTTTTGGCTGCGGCCAGGTTTGAACTCACCACCTCTGGTTTATGGGGCTGGTGCCCTACTCCTTTGAGCCACAGGCGCCACCTCCACTTCTTGATTTTTATGTAAGTGGACCCACCAGCAGCATTTATCACAACTGATCACTCTGTTCTTCTTGAAACACAAGACTTTCTCTTCCAGGACACCCCCGTGATGGCTCCTTTTGAGTTTTCTTTGCTGTCCTCACCTTCTTCTGTACTTGCAAACAACAGAACACCCCTCAACCCAGTCTTTGATCTCTTCTTTGTCTATGCTTGTTCCCTAAGGATCTTTGATAAGCCCATAATTGGATCTCCAGCCCAGGTTTCTCATTCACTCATCTATCAAGTGACCACACAATATTTCAATTAGGAAATATAATGGCATTTAAAACAAACATATCCAAACTAAAGTCTTGATTAGGTCTTCACTTCAAACTTTTTAATAAATAAAAAAATTATTTTATTTTTTAATAAATAAAAAAATTTAAAAAGCCACTCCCTCACATGGAATTTGCTTCAACTCAGTAAACAGCAACTTTGTTTGGGTGAAAGTAAGCATGCATGCTTACTCTTACCTTCATAATTAACCTGCATTCAATCTATCAGCATCCTCTTGTGCTGTCCTCTAAAATGTATCCTGAATCGCATCACTTATTATTATTCTACGGTCTCTTAATCTTGGCCACTTAAGCTTGGACTATTGCAGAAACCTCCAACTAGTCAATCTGCTTTCACCTTTGCTCCTATACTTACTTATTAAGCTCAAGTTACCCTACATTTAATAAGAATATACAGTAGTGGCATGAAGAAGACAGAAGTTTTTAGGAGATTCCGTAGTCATCAGGGACTCAGGCTCCTTCTATTTCACTGGTTCATTGTACTAAGAGAATTGCTTTCCAGTCTAAGATGCCTCCTCTAGTCCAGGGACCAATCTGCATTCTGACAGCAAGGAGAGATGAGAGGGCCAAGAAGCTGTTCCCACCCTTTACGGCGTCTTCCTGCAAGTCTTTACATAAAATTTCTACTTACATCTTATTACCCAGAATTTTGTCACATAACACACCTAACTATAAGAAAAGTGAGAAGTGCTAGAATCTTATCAGCATGTCAAGCTAAAAATCAGGATTCTGTTACTAGGCAATAAGAGAACAGTGAGACATTGGGAAATATCTTAAGGTTCCTAACACACTTTCCTATAGTGTATTCTTCAACACATTCAGTTGTTTTCAGCAGGAATGACTGTCCAGACATAGCCTATGTATGACAAAAATGAAACTATCACCTTAATTATTGAAACAGACTCTTAGTTGGTCTCCCTGCTCTTACCTCTTTTCACAGTGTAGCCAGAGGGAAATTTTACAAATACATCTAATCATATCATAAAGCCTTTTAATGTCATCTGACCCCACTCAGAATGCTGTTCAATGTCTTTACAATAGCCTACAAAGTCCTACAGAGATTTGCATCTGGGTAACTCTCTGATTTCAGTGGAATTGACTTTCCCTCAACTCATTATTTTACACACACATACCATCCCTCTCACTGTTACTCATACATCTCAATTATAGTCCCACCTCAGGGCCTTTGCACACACCATTATGTCAGCCTGGAATATATGCCCCTCAAATATTCGTATGGTTAGCCGGGCGTTGTGGCAGGCACCTGTGGTCCCAGCTACTTGGGAGGCTGAGGCAGGAGACTCTCTTGAACCCAGGAGTTGGAGGTTGCTGTGAGCTGTGATGCCATGGCATTCTACCCAGGGGGACAGCTTGAGGCTCCTGTCTCAAAAAAAAAATATTCATATGGTTTACTACTGGATGTGACCTCATTAGTGAGGGATATTTGTTCACAACTACTATAGAAAATATCTCTTATCCTTGACATTATTTAAAAAAAATATCTAATTCACCATATTTCTTGTTTCTAGAATTAGCTTAAGATGCTATAAGAAGCAATTTTATTTTCACTTTTGCTACTTGCCCCCCATCAAACATTATCATCAATCTATCATACTCACCATCACATTATTGGACAAAAGAATTCTAGACACATATTTAAGTAACACACACACACACACACACACACATATATATGAGACAGAATCTCACTTTGTGGCTCTCTGTAGGAAGCTATAGTGCCATAGCTCACAACAACCTCAAAGTCTTAGGCTCAAGCCATACTCTTGCCTCTGCCTCCTAAGTAGCTGGGATTACAGGTGTCTGCCACAATGCCTGGCTATTTTCAGAGATGGGGTCAGGCTGTTCTTGAACTCCTGAGTGCAAGCAATCCACCTGCCTCAGCCTCCCAGAGTGCTAGGATTACAGGCTTGAGCCACCATGCCCAGCCTAAGTAATGTTGTATTAATGGACATTTGGTTGTATCTGTTTGGCAGTATGTTAAGCAATGCATCAGTGAATAATCTTGAACATTAGCCATTTTACTTATGCATGAGTCCTGAACATAAGACAAAAAAGCAGAAAATAGTAAGTACTGGAGGAGATGTGGAAAAATTAGAACCATGTGGGCATTGCTGGTGGGAAGGTAGTGTAGCTGCTGTGGAAAATAGCATGGCAATTACTCAAAAATTCAACACAGGCTGAGCAGAGTGTTTCAGGACAGCAATCCTAGCATTTTGGGAGACAGAGTCGGAAGGATCACTTGAGCCCAGGAGTTTGAGGTTATAGTGAGCTATGATGATGCAACTGTACTCCAGCCTAGGCAATAGAGTAAGACCCTGTATGAAAAAAATTAAACATAGAATTACCTTATGATCCAGCGATTCCATTTTTAAATATATACACAAAGGAATGAAAGCAGGTAGTCAAGCTACCAATGCTCATAGCAGAGCTATCCACAACAGCCAAAGGCAGAAACAACGCAGGTGGCAGATGGTGGAGTTTATGCATAAAATAAAGCATTGTTCAGCATGGAAAGGACTGCGGTTCTGAAACACGTCAGGACATGGATGAACCTATGACATTATACTAACTGAAACAAGTGAGACAGGAGGAAACAAATACTGTCAATTCCACATCAATGAGGAAGCGTGAATAACTGTCCCAAGATATCATCTAGTACTTTATAGTTTCATTTTGTAAATTTTAATATTAGATCCCTGGCTCAGTTGTAAGAACCAGGCCAATGTTAAGTAAGTTTACATAAAGACATTTATTTGTTCAGTTTTATAATAGTTTAACCTTAAAGTGGAATTTCTTTTTAAGAAGCTCAAAGAAAACCTCTCCCTTATGTTGACTTATGCAAAGTGTATATTTAATTTAAACAGAAGATAAAATAAAATTCATTTGTATTAGCTGAAACAGTGATTTTTACTGCAAGAAGGAAAACGGGTGGGCTATCCCTCAGGCTAAATATTACCAAAATTAAAATTAGATAATGTCATGAAAGGATCATTCTGGATTTGATTTTTATATTCTTTATCTCTCCCCTGTCAGAAAATGTCGATTTATTAATGTCTGTCGTGCTATGTTTTTATCAGTGGTATGTTATGTCTAGTTTAAATAATTTTTCAAAACCTTTAAGAGAATTAAAGTGTGACCTTTACTCTGTATTTTTTTTTTTGTCAAGTACAAGAGTGTATAAAAAGCTGTTATTTCTCCAGAGTCTACATTTCAGTGACAGTAACTATCGTTTTACCCCCAGGAATTTTAACCAATATCTTTACGTAAAGCCCAGGGTTTCCATTTTGTTCTATCGTAATGCTCTAGCAGGTAGGATACATAAAAACTATGTGTATTTTTGGAAATTACTCCTAAATATGAAACTACTAAGAATAATATCTACCAAGGTGACCTGCTCTAGTGTGAGAGTGGAAAGAGAGAAAACCAGACCGACCTTAGCCAGGGATGTAATGCTCTGCAGGCCTCCTACGTCCTTTGGACCTTTTTCCTGCCTGCCATAAAGAGACACTAGGAAGATTTTAGCAGAGGAGTAATTTATACTAAAACAATGCTTTGCCTGCAGTGTTTAGAAGATTCTGCAGAAGAGTCAGGATGGAAGCAGTTGAACCAGTTAGGCAGCTATGTCCATGGTCCAGAAAGGGGATCATAGTCCCAGAGCAGTCTAGGGCGGTGGCAGCAAAGGTGTGGAGAAAAGGTTAGATGTGGGATAGGAGTTAAAGTTAGGCAATGGGATCGGCTGATAGATTGGCTATAAGATGTTAGAGAAAGAGAGACCTCAAGGTTGACTCCAAGGTTTTGGAATGGAAGGTCTGTGTTTGGAAGCCGTGGGAGATTAGATAAATACAATGGAGCTAAGGAGAAAGACAGCCAGTGCCAGCTGGAGCCGTTTGGACTTGCTCCTGCGAGCATCACAAAGTCACTTTAGTTCTTGGGTAGCAGAATAACATGATGTAAGAGGTTTTATTTGACAAATCGCCAGGCAGCTCTGTTTAGCTGGACTGAAAGAAGGATGACAAGGTGGAACTAAGGAAACAAGACTCTGCTAGTTTCTCCCTGAGGTGGTAGGAGCCGTTTCTCCTTACACCCAGTAATTCCCCTTCTCTCCTTTATATGTCCTCTATTTCCCTGTGGAATCTGTCACATGACAACACGATTCCAGGTAAGATGGTGTGTCACACAGAGCCCAGAAGAAGTAAATGGAATCGATTTGCTTCTTCAAATTGTCCAGGCGACACAGTGAGCAGGTTCATGTAAATGCTCACCCCGGACCATTGCCAGATAAATCGGATTATCTAATTTGAATCCTGGCTTCACTGCTTGTTATCCTTGTTCAAGCTTGGGCAAATTACCTACCCTATCCATGTCTTAGTTTTCTCATCTGTGATGCTAGGTTAATAACAGTGCTTAACTGGTAGGATTAAGGTGAGGATTAAATGAATTTTAAATTTTAAAGTATTTTGGAATGCTGCCTAGGACATGGGAAGTTGTTCACTAAATGTGAGTTGCTATTTTTCCCATTAACTTTCCAATAAATAAATCTAAGTGGAGTAATTCTTAAAATATGTTCTTATAGTAACTTTGATAGTAGTTGCTTAGGGTTTATAGTAGGTAACAGTAAAACATATCATTTCAAAGGATTAATAAAATTTGATATCTGCATGAAGGAAATAGTAGTATCAGTGATATGCTGAGCGACTAGGAGAATAGCGGTGCTCATAATACTGAGGACGTTGAAAAGAATCCTTATATTTAAAAGTTAAATTTGGCAGATCCCTTTGGAAATATGTTTATTTCAATGAAGCCTTTCAGAAAACTATAGGATAAAAATTATATTTATAATTTAAAAATGATTCTACTCATAACAAAGTTTCTCTCTGACTTGAATGTAGAGACTTACTATGAAAGAAAGAAAGGAAGAAAGCCCTCAGGAAGCACAAACAGTACGTGATCATTTTTAAATAGTATTCACCATTATTAGAAGGTGGTGTTTTTTTTTTTTCAAAATGCCCCAAATAATTTCTCCTAGATTGAGTTTCTGCTTTTATAATCTTGCAGATTTATAAATTCTGTGCGTTTGCACTGACTAAAGGTTATTGTTAGTGGCCACATATAATTATACAATTTATGTTATTGTATACTTTCAAATAACTATCAGACAAGAATATTTTTATTTTATTAATGATAAGAAAAAAATTTTTAAGATATAGAAACTTTGGTTTTGGAAAAACCTTATCTAATAAGTAACAAAAATGGTATTTAACACAGTAAAGGATGTTAGGACTTACACGGTTATGTTGGCAACACGTTGTCATCTGTCTACATTTCATTTGCGGGCCCTTCTTTCTTGACATGTACAGTCAGCAGAATCACGGCTGTCCTAGGGTATCTGGATCTAAATTCCCAGAGCCTGGAAATAGGTTACTTGACATGGCAAAGGAAGCAGTAATGTAGCAGAGGGAATTAAGGTTGTTAATATTATGACCTTGAGATTATGAGCTCTTCCTAGATTATTGGGGTGGGGTGGAGCACATGTAATCACAAGGGTTCCTATCAGACCAGAAAGGGAGAATCAGAGCAAAGACAACATGAAAAAGCGGGAAAGGCTGGATGGGGCATTGCTGGATTTGAAGACAGAAGGGCAATGTGAACCAAGGAATGTGGGCAGTCTCTAGGAGCTGGGAAAGCAAGAAAACAAACTGTCCCTTAGAGCCTCCAGAAGGAACACAGCTCTGCTTACACTTTGCTTTTAGCCCATGAGACCCATTTTGAACTCCTGAGCTCTAGAATTATAAGGATAATAAATCTGTATTGATTTAAGCTACCAAGTCTGTGGTAATTTGTTACAGCAAAAGTAGAAAACTACAGGGTGTCCCAAAGGTCGCCATGCATAGGAAAAATTAACAAACTCTTATTATATTTTATTGTATATTTTTATATTTATGTATCATCAAATAAAAATATTTTTAAATGTATTATAAAATTTTATAACGAATATATTGTCAATAAAGGTACGTTTAGCTACAATTTCCCATTTTCCCTATGTATGTGTCTATGGAGACCTAGGGGGATACCCTGTAGTATAATCTGTAAAAGACACATTTCAAAACAAGAAAGTTTGCTGGATGCTGTGCCTCATGGCTGTAATCCCAGCACTGTGGGAGTCTGAGGAGGGAGAAGTCCTTGAGCTCAGGAGTTTGAGATTTGCCTGAGGGAGAGTGAAACCCTGACTCATGAAAAAAATGGAAAAACCCAACCGGGTGCCACAGCCAGTGCCTGTAATCCCAGTGGCTTCTGGAGTCTGAGGCAGCGGGATGCCCACAGCCCGAGTCTGAGGCTGCAGTGAGCTATGAAGCCATTGCCCTCTGCTCAGGGCATAGGGTGGGACTCTGCCTCAATAGCAAAACAAACAAACAAAAAAACCAATAAAGTTTGAGAAGTTGTTTTGACATTTGGAAAGTTCAGGATATAAAAAGGATGGAGAATAAATAGTTTTGATTCAGGAGTAATAAAATCCATAACCTCTCCCTTCTAAAGAATTAGAAGGTAAATGTTACACTGACTGCTCAGATTAGCACCTATAGCATTTTCATTTTAACTCCATTCTCAGACCTCTAGCTCATGCTAGCGCTAAACTTTCACAGACTGGCACAACTATAAATGTCAATGAATATAAAATATAAAAACTTCAGAAGAAAGTATGTTTTGTAGTACTATTCTTTTCCTTTACAGTGGCTCCCTCCTTACAACTTACCAAACCAGTCAAAAAACTACCTAAAACAAATAGCCAATGAATGTCTTTGATTTTATTTATATCTGTACCACTAATTTTTTTCATCACTGTGCTATATTTCTAGCACTGTCTCTAATTTACAAAATTAGTCTCAGCATATCACTTAACCTCATCATTTCTTACATTCTATGTTCCCATAAAAATAATTAGAGACACTTAACCCAAGAAGTGAAGTGAATTAGATTATGCCATTGGATAGGATTGTGTCTGGTTAATGAGATTATGTCTGTAAAATATTCCATACATCTACCAACAAGTTTCAACTGAGTATCACAAACCACAGTCTATAGAGACTAGCATGTATTATTATCTAAATGTTATAAGGGGAACAATGTCAGAAAGAATTTACTAGATTAGAAAAAGTAGTAAATTACCCACTGAGGGTAGCAGACCAGATGCTCAGGGTTGTTTTTACTGTACTTTTGTCTAACTGCTTGCGAGCATTTTCACTTCTACTTTATACCTCGAGGCATTACCAATAAAATCATTACTATTTCAAGAGGTAAAACTCAGAGGGAATGCTCAGGAGAGCCTAACCTATGTATAACTTGGCGTAGAGAGGCTTACTCACCTCTGGCCATTTCTGAGCTTATTACTCTCTGACCTAAGCATGTTAGGAGAAAAGAATTTTCAATGTTTATATCGTTTTCACATTAGCTTCACTAAAATCATGAAGAGTTCCTAGTAGAAGATGTACGGATTGTGTATAGTAATTAAACCTCTATCTAAATAACTCTCTAACAATTAAGAGAGTTTTAGTTACTGTATACAGCTGCTCCTACTCTCAATTGCCAATTCAGTTGGTAGGGTCTTATCTTGGACAGACATGTAGTACGAATACTTAACAAATAGGGACCAAGATTTAGTTTTGCACATGTGTGTACGTGTGTGTGTACATTTTTTAATTGAGTAGACTCTCTCTTCGTGTTTTTGGTGAGAGTCAAGGAGGGAAATACAATTATATTACAATAGCAGGACTAATATATGAGACAATCTAGTACAATTTTCCAGACTAATCAAAATTGGAAAAAATAATTAAGACATTTATGCAGCAAAGCACACATATTTTCTATCCATACCTCTATCTTATGCCAATCACTTCATAATATTTCCATATAACCAATTAGAAGTTAGTTTATTGTAATAAGAATATTTTTTATACAACCTTACCTTAAGTAATATCTTTCTAACATGTAAAACAAAAATCTCAGGGCTCTATCCCAATGCACATTAGAAAATTAATGGTGTGATATCCATTTCCAAACTGAATTGCACAAAACTTCTATTTTTTAACTATTTGTTATGTAATTTTTATATACACTGAACTCACTGGGAACCCCCTTTTAAAGTAAATGTGTAACCCAGCTAAACTGTTAGGCAAAATGATGAAATAGAAATACTCTGAGTTACTGCGGACACAGCAATACTTTTAGTATTTCATTTTCTCCAGCATTGCACACTCAGGATACAAAAGTGGTTTCACTTTCATTTCTTTTTCATACCAAAGTGCTCTAGTTAGAACTTCCACTACTATGTTGAATAGAAGTGGCAAAAGTGGGAACCCTTGACTTATTCTTGATCACAGAAGAAAAGCTTTCATTTTTTGCATCGTTGAGTATGATGTGATCTGTGGGCTTATTGTGTTGAGAGTTTCTGTCATGAAATGGTGTTCAATGTTGTCAGTTTTTCTGCAACTATTGAGATAATCATATGGCTTTCATTCTTCATTTTGTTAATGTAGTGTATCACAATAATTGATTTTCATATGTTGAACTATCCTTGTGTCCCAGGAATAAATTCCACTGGGGTGTGGTATATGATTAGAACTAATACAAAAATTCAGTAAAATTACAGGATATAAATCAACATACAAAAACCAGTTGCAACTTTATACACGAACAGCAAACTACCTGAAAAGTAAATTTAGAAAATAATCCTTTTTACAACAGCATCAAAAAGAATGCAATACTTAGGAATAAACTTAAATAAGAAAGGGGAAGATTTCTACCAAAACATTGATGGATACAATAAATGAAGCCACAAATAAATGAAAAGTCTTGGTGGAAGACTTCATTCAAATTGTTAAAATGGCCATACTACCCGAAGTGGTTTACAGATTCCGTGTAATCCCAAAATTCCAACGGCATTTTTTATAGAAATGGAAAAAAAATTCTAAAATTAATACTGAAGCACAAAGACTGAAAAAAGCCAAATCAATCTTGAGAAAGAAGAAAAAGGTTGGAATCATCATACTTCATGACTTTGGGATATTTTACAAAAGGACAATGATTAAAATGGTGTGATACTGGTGTAAAGATAAACATAGACCAATGGAACAGAGTAGACAGCTCAGAAATAAAGTCATGCAAATATGGTCAACCGATCTTCAACAAACACACTAGAATACACACAGGGAAAGTTGTCAACAAATGGCTATCCAGTTGTAGAAAACCAACTTGGATGCTTCTCCTTAAAAGAGCAACTAAAAATGGATTCACAACTGAAACATATGAGCTGAAACAGTAAAACTTCTGGAGAAGAACATAGAAGAAACATTTTTCGTGACACTGATCTTAGAAATGATTTCTTGGATATGATACCAAAATCAAAGGCAAGAAAAGCAAAAATAGCTGAGTAGGACCACATCAGACCAAAAAATTCTGCACAATAAAGGAAGCAATCAGCCAAGTGAAACCTATTGAAGGAGAGAAAACACTTGCAAACTGTATAGCTGATAAGGAGTTAATATCCAAAATACATAGAAACTCCTTCAACTGAAGAGCAAGGAAAAAGAAAAAACTAAACACACGCACACAAATAACCTGCTTTTAAAAATGGCTAAGGACTTGAGTAGACATTTCTCCAAAGACATAGAAATGGGCGATAGGTACATGGAAAGCTGCTTAACATCATTTGCATTATGAAAATACAAATTTTAAGGACAGTGAGATATTGCCTCATGCCTGTAAAACGGCTATTAGCAATAAAGCAAATGAAAGATAATGGCTGTCGGTGAGGCCATGCAGGAATTGGAACCCGTGTGAGCTGTTGGTGGGAATGCCAAAGGCCACAGCTGCTGCGGAAAACAATGTGGAGGTTCCTCAACTCCTCACACAGCATGGAGCGCTGCCCCAGGGTGCACGCTGAGAGGACCCAGCTTGGTGGGTCCCGAAATGCAGAGCGGACCTCGGATTCTAACCGTGGTCCCTAGTGTTCCATGCTGGAGACTCCGTGTCCTCTGCAGGGCAGGTGGGAATCATCATGGGGACACCAGAGGGAACTGCTGAGTCTCCTGCAGGCACCATCAAAGCCGCGCTGTGCAAGACCAGAGGCACAGGACTCAGGAAGGAGACGCAGTTTCTGGAGGTCTGAGAGAAGAACTGGAAGCCCAAGCATTTCCACCCGTCGGCACTGGAGAAACACCGGCTCGTTAATGAAAACGATGGCTTTGGCTGCCTGTCCTGATCACACTCAGAGACGCACTTGTTATGTGGCATAGAAGAAGTGCTTCAACACTCAGTCCTTTCAGACCAAACCCTTGGATGTTAGTGCCAGCGGTGATGAGATGGCCAGGCCAAAGAGGCTGGACCAGCTATCAGGCGGGATCAGCTCAGGGCTTACAAAGATGGAGGAGAAAACCCCCTCTGCTCTGTGTGTGAGATGTCAGGAGTGGCAACAGCTCTGTGCTTGAGGGGATCCATGAGAATGTGTCCCCTGGACAAGCATTCTGGGCCCTGAGACGCAGGTGTGATGTTTGTGGGCTGGTGGCATGAGCCTTTCCCACTGGGCTTCTCTCTGCTTTGCCCTGATTGCAGGTCAGCCCTGTGCCTTGTAGACCTCTTTGCAGGGAAGTGTGAGCGCCTCTCATATCATTCCCTGGCTGGCTCTACTCCTGGGCTGAGGCCAGACCAGTGTAGAATCATCCACCTGCAGCACCCATCTCTGATTCCCCATCATCAGTGTATGACTGGCAGGCTAAGGTCACCTTGGTTGTGGTGGATGTTGGGCCATGGCAGCTGGGAGATACCCTCTCTGGGATCTGCAGCAGCCTTTGGCTCTGAGACGCTGGTCAACAGACAGCCAGTCTTCACTGTGCTCAGCGTAGCCACCAGCATCTGTTTGCTGCAGACATCCAGCTGGTAGATGCTCACAATTGACTAGTACTGGTGGCACAGTATTCCACACTCAACCTATTGCCAAGGGTGAAAGTTGGGTTTCCCCGTCCTGAAGGGAAGGAGCAGTTGGTGTTGTGTGTGCTCCTAGGTGAGCCCTTTCCTGACATCACCAGGGCATCTGAGTGCTTACAGCCCCCCCCAGAACAAGAGAACTTGTGGTATGTTGCCCTTGGCTTTGGAGCAATTCTTCTGCAACCCAAAAGCCCCACCAGATAAGACCCAGGTAGAGCCATTCATCTCCCGTCACTGCCTGGCTGCTGGTGCCAGCCATGTTTGCAAGGTGGGTTCTGCTGTACTAATTGTGAGCTAGCACCGATCCATAGCCTTTGGCCAGGACACCATCCTGTTTCTATCAGGCAGTGGAGGCCACCAGGATGTGAATGACACTATTCATCATTAAGTTTTTTAAGTACTACCTATTATAAAAAAAAAATTCTTTCAAAAGTTAAAATGATGGGATAAATATAAAAAAAAAAAGAAATACATGAGAATATTAGGAAGTAGATAAAATGAACGTAGGAGAGATAGTATAAAACCCGAAATAAAGTTGCTGCCATTGGCTTTGCATATGATCTTGCAGGGGGTGCATTGCACAATCTTCCTAAGTTTCCAAGAAGCTAATGCAAAGAGAAGATAACATCAAGTACCTTAGTCACGATGTTGAAAGGAGTCAGACACGCTGCTGAGACGTAAATATATGTAGAAATGAGACCGAGTGGCTGCCACAATATCCTTTATAAAAATTACTGCTTTAGACTGAGTTTGTGGCAAACATCTAGTCGTGCTGTGTGATCTGTGCGGTCACGCAGGGCCCTAACTTGTTACAGCCTTTGCTGTCACCATCTTGAAATTACTAGTCATTTTTGAATAAGAGGCTCAACATTTTCATTTTGCACCAATACCCACAAATGATACAGCCAGTCTTCCATCTAGTACCAGTGCCGAGTCTTGGATTGAAGCTCTTTTTAATTGTTGGTTAAGTAAAGTCCAAATGCTTCCATAGCTAGTGAATCTTTAGAGCAGTGGTTCTCAACTTTCCTAATGGCGTGATGTATTTTCGTTGTTACGAAGGGGTCGCGACCCACAGGGTGAGAACTGCTGCTTTACAGGGATTTCCATGTTCACAAAAAAGTCGCCAGCTTAAGAAGTACTAATACCTGAATTGAGGGGCCTTTACAAATACGTATGGAATAGAGTTCAGGGCATTGCCGCAGAGTCAAAAATGAGAACAAAGAAAATGTGATCGTTGGAAATAAAAAAAAAAAAAATTGGAGGAAGGGATTGAGGGAAAATGGTAATTACAACTAAATTGCACATACATATTCTTACTTCATAAAGTCACCAATATTTCCATCAGTCCCTAGTCTGAAAGAACTGCTTTCAAACCATGGTCTTTTTTCCCCTAATAGTTTCCGTTATTATTTTTAAACATCTTTGACTCTTCATCTGTCTTGTTCACAAATTGTTTTTCCTCCTTCAGCTTCTTAACTCGAGGATTTCCGGGTGCCCATATATTAGCCACCTGCTATTTTCTGTATGGACTCTGCCTCAGAGAAGTCATTCCTACCATTTCCCTCAGTCACGATAGAAAGTAATCTCCAATAGGAGAAGAATATCTCATCATATTTTTTTCTTTTTTTAAAGACAGAGTCTCATTTTGTTACCCTTGGTAGAGTGTTGTGGTGTCACAGCTCAGCAACCTCGAACTCTTGGGCTCAGGCGATTCTCTTGCTTCAGCCTCCCCAGTAGCTGGGACTACAGGCACCTGCCACAATGCTCGGCTATTTTTTTGTTGCAGTTTGGCCGGGGCCGGGCTTGAACCCAGCACCCTTGGTATATGGGGCCAGCACCCTACTCACTGAGCCACAGGTGCCACCCACTCATCACATTTTCCCACGCATTCCTATGGTGTGTACAGTGCCCTTCTTTATGGTAAGCATTAAATAAAATGGCCGAGTGAATAAATGAGTGACCTTTGTCTCCTCTCTGTGCATAAATCTTGAAACTAGGTCTCTGGGCCTGATTTTTCTCAAAAGCTTCAGAAATAGGCTTCCAAACGTTGACAGGATATATTCAAATAAATTTCCAATTATCATCTCAAGCTTCAAATAGTCTCAATTAACTTCTGTGATCCCATCAGTGGTTTCAGAGTCCACCAAAGAAAACCTGTGTTTCTCTTTTTTATTTCTCCCTCTTCTTTGCTGCTCAGAGGGACTAACAGATAATCTAGGGGGACAGCTATGAATAAAAATGTTTAAAATACAACGTAGTAAATACAGTTCTTGCAGTATGTCCAGAACAGTACAAAAATAAGCGATTTTCTTTTCTGAAGAAATCAGAGAAAACTTCAGAGCCAATGATGTTTGAGCAAAATGATTTTAGCTGGCAGAAAAGGAAGGAAAGTTACCCTTGGAGCCTTCATGGCTGAAATCGTAAGGCTGTGAAACTATTTAAAACATTCAGAATATTGAGGAATCAATCGTTAACCAGAGAGAACGTAAGGGCCTATGGTGAGAATAGGGGTGGGGGTTGGGCAAAGACAGTATTGAAGATGTCACTTCTCCTTTGGATTACAAATGCAGTTAATATTCATTGGAAAAGTCTTATTGTCTCTTATTATCTGGCATTGGACTCACAGCAGTCACCTTTCTTGTCTCAGTTGCCTTTAAGCACAATTATCCCCCATCCATTGTGTATAAGGACTTCTGATTGATTTGCTACCAGTGACTCTTTATGGTCCATCCCTGAGTAATGTTTACAGATAGGGTAGGTGCTGTGGGGCCTTAGTGAATGTCTTGATTCACAACCCTGTTGCTTAGTAAAACCTTTAATGCCTGCAGACTCTATCTCCAGAGGTTTTGCCGAATCGATCTGAGGTAGGACCCCATGTCAGTGAAGCTTTGAAAATCTCTCAGGTGATGCTAAGATACAAACAGTGAAAATAACTGAATTAATTAATAGTTCCTTTTTGCCTCACAAACAACTAAGCATGAACATCCAGCTTTAAAATTTCTATCTTCGTGAAACAAGCTAAACTATTTTCAGCCAATTTCATGAAATATTTTCTTATGCAAAGCTCAAATTGGCCTTTCTGTCTTTTGCCCACAGAACTAGTTCTACCCTATGACACTTCAAAGAATAAGCCTATCTTTTCCTGCATCAAAGCCTGTTAATTACTTGGACATTTGCTAACATGGCCTCATTGAGTATTCACCTCCCCAAGCTAACCATGTAGAATTATTACAGGAAAGAAGAAAGGACGGAAGGGAGGGAGGGGAGGAAAGGGAATGAGAGAGAGAGAGAAGAAAGAAAGGAAAGAAAGAAAACAGAGAAAGAGAGAAAGAAAATAGGGATGTTTTGCTATTATCTTAGCCCATCCCTGGTTGGTCATTGAGCCTGTCACATTCCATAGCATGAAAGGATTTACATCTCTAAATGCCTTGCATTCCTGAAAGGCAAGGTTTACAAACTCAGATAACTTTGGAACATGCTACAAACCAGAAATTTCCTTTTTCTTGTTATCAAACACAGAAACACCACCTGGCCTATGTCAAAATGACTGAAATGTTATCCGATTGGAATTTTTTACTTTAAATAATTGAGTAAAATATAATAGCAAGTGTAAGATATAAGAATTATGCTATATAGTGTGTTATAAGGACTACAAATACTCCTCTCTGTATTGCTGGATGCCTGTTCTTCTGAAAGCTGAATTCTTTTGCAATTTTCAATATGATCATAAAAGTAAAAAATATCCTTCAGTCAGCTATCAAAAAATGTCTATGAGTGTCTCCCTTGATAATACCCAGCCTTTCCCACAGACCTTTTGATGACAGGATTTTAATTTCCTAATTAACATGTTCCCTACTTGAAGTGTGATCTCCTCAGTGAAGACTAGAATGCGACTCCCAAGTCCCTGGCTCTGGAGAGTCTCTGTTTATCAGACTTTGATAGATCTTTGATAACCCATTGAAAATGTCACTGCTGAGAACAGCTCTGCAGACTACGACCACACATCTCTCTGAACGCTGGTTAACTCTGGTCTATTAATCATAGCCCAACTCATTCTCAATTTTCCAAAAGAATTTTTTAAAAGCCTGGGGGCTATGAGATAGTCAGGTTCTTCTAATAGGTTGCAACTTACCTAAGTCTCCCTAAACTTGACTTCTTATTAGATGGGTATACTCTTTAAATCATGTCGGGGAAATTTCTGCCTGCACACTCACCTTAGCATTTCCTTTTTTTTTTTTTTTTTTTTTTGAGACAGGAGCCTCAAGCTGTCCCCCTGGGTGGGTAGAGTGCTGTAGCATCACAGCTCACAGCAACCTCCAACTCCTGGGCTCAAGCGAGTCTCTTGCCTCCACCTCCCAAGTAGCTGGGACCATAGGTGCCCACCACAACACCCGGCTATTTTTTGGTTGCAGCCATCATTGTTGTTTGGTGGGCCCAGGCTGGATTCGAACTCACCACCTTGGGTGTATGTGGCTGGCACCTTAGCCAGTTGAGCCATAGGCGCAAAGCCATTAGCATTTCCTTTTTCAGGGGATGGAGTTATCTCCCACTCATAGAACCTTCTTTTCCTATCTAATGGACTCAACATTGGAATAAGTCCTGCCTCTTTCATAAAACCATCCCAGGGTCCTAAAGTTCACCACACCTTTTACTTTCTTTGTACACCTGTCCCTTTTATCTCTAGTGGTAGCAGGAATAGCAACAAGAACAATAAGTGTTTACTAGTGAGCACTCTGCTGGTCTATTCTTAGACATTTTTAACTCTGGTGTAGATCTAAAGTTACCTGTGTTATAGATGAGTAAACTGAGGCTCAAATAGGCTAAGCAACTTGCCCAATATGCCAAAGCTAGTAAGGAGGGAAACTAGGATTCCATTTCCTGTCTGCCTGACTCTGTCTCCAGGTCACCATATCTTTATGATCTGCTTGGTTCTGAATTCATCCACTTTGATTATTATTTAACTTTTTCTATGGTTGATGTAGTTTCCTTTTAATTTAGAGCAAATTTGCTTCATCTTATTTGTATATTAAGTTTAACTATAGAAGACTCAAGACTATATTAATCTTGAAAGAACCCTAAGGATACTGTGACATTTGCTACCTAAAGTCTATTTGTACCTATTACTATTCAACTGTGTCCCCCTTTCTTGGCACTTAACTACCTACATTCTGATTAAGGAGTTGTACCAGGGGAGCTCCATGCCCTTTAGATTCTAAAGCAGTTCTCAACCTCTGGGTCACACCCCTAAGACCATCAGAAAACACATCTTGCACATCACATATTTACATTACAATTCAAACAGTAGCAAAATTACAGTTATGAAGTAGCAATGACAATAATTTTATGGTTGGGGGTCCCCACAATGTGAGGAACTGTATTAAAGGGTTGCGGCATTAGGAAGGTTGAGAACCACTGCTTTAGAAGGTGAGAACTTGACACAGATGTGTGGTTTGTGTGGCCATAGTTGTCCAGGCTACTTTCTAAGGAGTTATCTGTCCAGAGCTTTCTGAATGGCTTGGCTCCCCCCACTGTGTTCTCCAAGCTACCTCCTTGTTTACCTGGGGCCAGACTTCACTGTGCCTCTGTCAGTCCTGCCTTCCCCAGGGGTGCTGTAAGTGCTGGCCATGCAGTTTAGTTCTTCTGGGTTGTGTTCACTCAGGGATCTGCTCTTATTTCAAAGGTGTGATTAAGGTGTGTGCTAATAAGTGCTTTTTCTTCAGGCCCCTCATCTTCACCATGGCAACTTGCATACATTTACTAGAAACCAGTTGGAAAGAGTGCTTAATTCAAAGCGGTGACCTGGGTGCTGGCCTTTCTGGCACTGTAAAGGTATTTCTGACAGCAAGGCTTTTCCAGTAACATGCGCAGTCCTTACCTAGCGTCCTACTGCAATGACTCAGTCTCCTAGCTTATGAAAGTAAGCAGAGAAAGGAAAGAGCCTATCTTAGCAATTATTAAAGAAGTAAAAAAAGCAGTAGAGAAGCCCCAGGGATAGAATTGGCTCAAGTGTTAAAATTCTCTCAATCTAATATCATGCTAATTGTATACGAGGTTCAACTTTTCTTCTCCAGTCTTACTGTGCCAAGTAAGACAGGGTAGAAAATAGTGATCTTAATAATAATATAATACATATATAATATAATGATGATAACATATATGTGTGCCTACTACTTTTTCTATAGTTTGTAAATTATGTTTAGGTCATATTCTTTATTTAAAGAATATATTTATTTATGCTTTACTTAAAGCATATATTTTAAGGCAAGTATTTAGCCACTCTTCTAGCATTTCTATTAGTCAGTACCACGTTATTAATTTCATTTTACCAAAGATAGACTTTGTTGACTTATTATTCAGCTCTACAGAAAGACCATAGAGAACAGCAGAATTAGAAGAATTAAATTCAATCATTGTAGTCAAGATGTTTTCCTTAAAAAAAAAAGAGAGATCTCAATCTATCAGTAAACCAAAGTAAGAATGTTATACTTAAATGAGAATTTATCTCATACAAAGTCGATGGAACTTTTGAATGTAGTATTGCCAGAAGTTAAGTTGGCTATTACAGGTTACTGTCATGATCCATTGACCTTAACTTTGAAAATGATATATTTCCAGAATGTAATTGAAGCATTCTAATTCAGATTTATCTTTATGTCCTCTCAGAATCCAAGTTTATTTTTAGTATTATCTACAATTTTGAAGAAGGGGTATCCATTTTTCTGGGATTAATAATTTTATTATTTTCATTTATTCTTTGTATTTAAAACAAAATAACCCCAGTCCCTCAAATCCAATTAACCATTGATTGATACATATCAGATTCCTTGTAACAACAGAGATTTTAAAACAATGAAGTAATTAATGCGAACTATGTATAATACATATGAGATACATATTCTTTAGGAACCTTCAGAGCAGAAAGAACTCTTTAGACTACCTGACTCACAAACATCCTGGCTTGCCTGATTCATTATGGACTATTAGTATGAGTCATAAGTACCAAAGCTCAGTTACAGGTATGTGACATCATGGATATCACATGATTATGTTGGCAGATATAGCTGCATAAAGTCTAATTTCATGATTAACATTTTCCAGGTCAGTGGATGTGACACTTTCAGCAAAAGTCTAAGGATCTATGAAATATGCTGTTGGTGATTTGAATCTGCTCAGTGTAAGTCACATCAGGTAATAATTCAATGCTAAGGAAACTATAATTCTATTCTTAAAATATAAAAATTATGGCCATTGCGTAGTCTTTCTAGCTCTTGCACTATTTTTGTTTCATGACAGATGACATTCCAACAAAAGTTATACTCTAATAACTTTCCATTTGGAAAATTCAGATACCTCCAGGGCTGCCATTGGAAAAGAGAGTGTCAACATTTTGCCCACATTGTATATTGTCTACAAATGCCTGTCATTTGGTTGATTGATATGCTTGGGAAGGCAGTATGTTTTCATTGAGTTGACTGCAATAGAGTAACAGATGAGTCAATTAATTTGTTTATAGTACAAGACTTTGGATTTTCTGAAAAGAAAGATATTTTAAATGATGAGTAAATTATTATCTTAATAATTTTAAATTGCATCTAACAAAAATTGCCTTTATATACATTTCTTTCTTCCTCAATCTCTTTGTTCAAATGGTGAGAAATAATGATATGAATAATCTGAAACAAGAGATAATTTTTATTTTTTTGAGATGGAGTCTCACCCTGCCCCCCCCCCAGGCTAGAGTGCTATGGCATCAACCCAGCCCACAGCAACCTCAAACTCCTAGGTTCAAGTGATCCTCCTGCTTCAGCCTCCTCTAATGCCTGACTAATTTTTCTATTTTTATTAGAGATGGAGGGTTCTCACTCTTTCTCAGGTAGGTCTTCCTGCCTCAGCCTCCTAGAGTGCTAGGATTACAGGTGTGAGCCATTGCACCCAGCCCCCAAGAGATAATTTTATAAATGTAAATTTATATATTAGCGCTTAAGTCTGAAACTGAAGAATTCCAGTCTCATATTCTGCTTCATTGTAAAGATTCAAAGGTAGAGCCTGTCTCCTTTGATTATATCTCCAGGATTATAGTTCAATGTCTGACATACAACAAGTATTTAAAAATATGCACCGAGGGAATGGGTGGAGGGAGGGGGATTGGAGGGATCACTTCTGAGGTTTATCTTAGGGTACAAGTAAATCTTTCTGAGAGTGGAATGTGAATGTTTTAAAACAGTAACTAAAAAAATGACATGAAGGCTATGTTAACCAGTTTGATGGAAGTGTTTCAGATTGTGTGTGAAAACCCCATACTGTACCCCCAAAGGTCAATAAAAATAAAAGAAAAAAAATAGGCACTGAGCAGGAAAATATTTTCCCCTCAATTGTGAACATTCCTACTAATAAAGCTCATGTTGGCCGAGAAGGAAAGTTGTCCATTTGGACTTAATCAGCTATTCGGGTCTCTAGGGTTTACGGCATACTAGAAACTGTCTATGAAGCATTAGCACTTACTATTGTTATTTGTATGTTTGAATATATTACTGTTACTTTTAAATTTGCAATCAGAGGTGACAAAAATATCAGTAGTCTCCTATGTTCTTAGAGCTTGCCCAGTTCACTTCGTTTTACAGGACTAATGTTCTAAGCTGTATGGCAATTTTCACATGACAGGTTTTGTGAACAAGTTTTGTCACTTTTATCCAAAAATGTTTTCCATTTTGAATCATCTATTATATATTCCAACTCGCTGTGAACCTGAATATTACATTCGTTCAGTTCCTCAAGATAAAGAGACTCATTGGCTCTAATAATAAACTCCCATTTCCCTGGCACCATGACAATAGTATTTTTTTCATGTACCTTTGTCTTTGCAGAAGTATACTGAGGGCTCATAAATTAGTTCTAATGCTGTCTTCAAGATACCATCAGTAAATAACAGGCAAAAGGGTAATAAAACAATATTATGATATGTATTGGATTGTAATTTTATGAATAAGGACTTACACCCATTGGGAAATCAAACTGCATATGTGGCTGGAGGGTTGACTGTGATGTCATCTATCCCTCACCTTTAGATTGGTTTCTCAGCATCTTATTCAGCCATGGAGTGAAAGTCCTTTCCTCCACCCAGCAGAAGAGGCCACATCACCAGATACTCATACCATTGGCTAGGACAAGTCATTTTCTCCTAATTAGCAGCCACGCTGTTTAGTTAAAAAAAAGTTTTAAAACTATTGGATACCATTAGTGGATTAATGGACATTTATATATCACCTCTTCTGAGCAAGGGAAATTATGAAGATCTAAGATTAAGAAAAGAAGAAGGAAGAAAATTTTTGAACCTATTGTCAAAGAATTTACAATCCAGTGGTTGAAATAAAATTAGCAAGCATGGGTCAAATGAAAGTATTGTTTAAAATGGTAGCTAGAACAAAGTGCTAGGTGGTTCTTTTTATATTTGAAAAAATTCAGGCTTAGGGATAATAATTTTGATGGCCCAGTTCTTAAACTTAGGTCTGTCCAACTTTAGATCTTTGGCACAGGCCCAGTAAGCTCCACTGTCTAGACATGTAAAGAATTTTATAATGAAACAAGATAGTTATCTAGAAAAGGCAAGGAAGGGGGCCACGCTGCATTCTAATGGGAAAGGAATGTTGCTAACAAAAACAAAAGGAATAATGAGAAAAAAAAGTTATCTAAGAAATGGGAGAGGGTAAAAATCAGTATTATTGCAAGTGAGGTAGCTTTAGACCAAGAAGTGAAAATTTTCTCTGTCCAGACGGGAAAAGGTGACTATACGTATAGATAAGATGGATCGATGTAAGAGAAATTTGGGAATTCACCCTGATGGATTAAAGACATTAGCTGAGACCAAGGGATAAACAGGAGTAAGAGAGGAGACTTGAGAAGGAAGAAGAATTAAACAAAAGAAAAGAAAAGAAAGAATAAAAAAATAAAAGAAAGATCATTCTAATGTGAAATTATCAAGTGCTCCATGGATAATTGCATAGGATTGGGAAGAACTCCACTGAAGTTTGGCCAGCCATTTCTGCGTTTGATCTAGTACAGAACAGAAGTGGGTGAAAGAAAGTTGGGGTGATCCAGGGCTGGGATTGGCAGGAGAGACCCAGATGTGAACAGGGAGAGTCAGGAAACAGCAGCTTTGAGGGCCGCTGCTGTGCTGGGAGGCCCGGGTGCTCCTTCTTCAGCAGTGAGACTCATCAATAGCTGCCATCAGAATTTTTTCTCTGTCTTAGCAGAAAATGAGAAAGGCTTATCAGAAAATCTCTTCTCTCCTGAGCATAGGAAACTCCACTTTACGGGGGGTTCATTCTGCTTCCATTCAAACACCAAGTAGTATGATATTAATAGCTTTTATATGTGCATACATATGAGTCACAGAAAAGTGAAATGACCTTGCAGAACCCTAATGAATTATTGCATACAGAAGAAATCACTCATACACCTTTTTAAGCGTATGGACACTTGGTCCCAACATTGGTATGACAACACTGTCGCACCTACACAATATAGCTCTTATGGTACTAATTCTGGAGAACAGACAATTACATGAAAAATTTAGGGGTTTGAAATACTGTCTGAATTAGGCACATGATAAAATGCTATCTTTGACATAAAAGAGGTAAATAAAGATTCAGCAAGTTTGAATTTTCAGAAGCTTTTATGTGTATATGGTGGCATCTTCCTAATAAAGTGGGAATTTTTTACAGAAGGTATTGAGTTAATATGATTACAGGATTCCTATGACAGGGGAGCACGTTGCTCAAAACCAGATTGATCTTTTCCAATGAATCTACCCTGAGGGCCTCCAATAACAGTACACTTGTAAATGAATATTCAACCAATTGTAGGACAGTAGCAAATCCTCTGCCCAGAATGCCACTATAACAGATAAACATCCACAAAAGAGATTCGTATGCTTACCACTAAAGCAGAATATGATCTTTTTGAACTTGTACCAAAAAGTATAAACCAGCTTGTATTCAAACCAGCTGAGAAGAGAGAAGAATTTACTTATTCCTGATATTATTTGCAGTCTATTTAAAGTTTTATTAACTAAGAATAATCATAGTGAAACACTGTCAGATGCATGTTAGAACATTTGTGTTAAAGAGGTAAATCAAAATTATGAGGAGCTGTCACGTCCTGTGTTCAAATTTAGCCTACGTAGTTTTCAGTGGTCTTCCAGAGTGTGCTCAAATACTGTACTTGAAGTAACATTGATCTGGATTTGATTCTGTTGACTACTATCTAGTCTAAACTTGGGCAAGTTATTTAAGGCTGTACCACTTTCTTTTCCTCTTGGAAGTAGGAACAACAGTATTTGCACCACTGAGTGTCCAGGAATGTTGGGAGAATCAAAAAAGGTAACAGAAGGAGCTCAGCCTGAACCTGTGGTCATGGTATATTATTGCTATTATCAACCTCAAAAAAAAAAAAAAAGACAATAAGTATTTATTTGACAAGTGAGTTGACTTACATGTAGTGATTTCCTGTATGGTTCTACTCATGAACTCTTCAGGTGTCCAAAGGCTCTAAAAATACTGGAAGTTTGCTGCATCAAATATTGCTTGAAATAAATGACCTGAAACAAAGATTTTTAAAGGTGACTCTTATTGCAAAATTGATACAAGATTTGTACCAACCCACAGACAACACACCCATGTTAGGAGGAGAAACAGCCTAAACCCCCCTTTTTGCTATAAGAGTTACTTAATGATCCAAGTAGTGATTGGATGGATAGTCAACATCAGCCAGTTCATCCCTGGTTCTGACACCATGAAGCTGTCATGACCTTGGGCTGAAGGAAAAACAACAGATGGAACATGTGCAGGTTAGGAAATGTGACAAAGAGTCCTACAGCTAGAGATTAGAGAGCCGGCTGATGGGTAGCTAAAAATAATAACTTTAGGGGAGGGAATTCTTATAGAGCTTCTGTGAACCTCTATCAAAATAATGCAGACTTTGAGAATGATCTCCCTGTCTTGGGATTCTGAATCTTGGTGATAAAGGACAAATTTAACCCCTGTGAGTGTTGGCTCTTGCTCCTGGTTCCAGTGCCCTGGTTATACATACACCATAAATTTTTCCCCTATAATTAGTCTTAAATAATATATGCTATGCCAGACATTTATAGTTATATTAAGTTTATTGGTTTGTACAATTTTTTCACAACCCTATAAAATATTTTTGTAGACTTTCTCATAACCAATTTGACACCTTGGTGGATAAGTACCTAATTATCTGAAGTGATATGTGAATGCTACTAGTTTCATTTTATAATCTGTGTTTTATGGCCTAATTAACAAAATGTTTTAACATTTGTATATAAAAAAATCAGTGTCTATACAAATAAAATAAGTCTTAAGAGCAACACAGTTCTTTTTTGTTTGTTTGTTTGTTTGTTTTTGGTTCTTGAGACAGAGTCTCACTTTGTCGCTCTGGTAAAGTGCCATGGCATTATAGTTCTCATCAACCTCAAACTCTTGGGCTCACACAGTCCACTTACTTGCCTCAGCCTCCTGGGTAGCTGGGACTAGAGTGTCTCTCTGCAATGCTCAGCTATTTTTAGAGAGAGAGTCTTGCTCTTGCTTAGGCTGGTCTGGAACTCCTGAGCTTAAGCCATCTGTCCAGCTCCGGCCTGTCATAGTGGACAGGCTTGAGCCACCTCACCAGGCTACAGAGATTTTAAATGCCTGCTTCCATCTCTGCTATTTTTCTACAGTATATTCTACTGTGAGGGTGTTTTGTTGTTTGTTTTTTTGATTATTTAGTGAATTCTTTTTAAGCCAGACCCTCTTTCAAAACTGAGCCCTCCCCCCCAAAAAGGCAAAACTTAATCCTTTATTTGAGCTGGAGGTAATAGAGAATAATTTATTATACAATATACTGAATTGCTATTTTTTAAAAATGTGTTGCCTCAATACATACAATGAACTGCTTAAAAGTTAAGATTAATCCTCCTGTGGAGAAAGTATTTGGACTTTTGTCCACTAATAGTTTTAAAGTTGAAGACATTTTTAAAAATAGGATTAAATCTAAGGCTTTGTGATGTGGGCTATTCTCACTGGGTATAGGTGATATCACAGAGTGGTTTTGATTTGCATGTCTCTGATGATCTGGGCTGATGAGCAGTTTTTCAAATGTTTGTTAGCCATTTGTCTGTCTTCATCAGGGAAGTTTACGTTGCCCAGTGGTAGATGGGATTATTTACTCTTTTTTTTTTAAATTAATTTGAGTTCTCTAGATATTCTAGTTGTCAGCCCTTTGTCAGATTCATACTCTGCAAGTATCTTTTCCAAGTCTGAAGATTGTCTTTTTGCTTTACTTGTTGTGAAGCTGTGGTACATGTATACCATGGAATACTATTCAGCCATTAAAAAGATGAGAGAGGATCACAGTGTGTGCCACACCTGTTGGGGGTGTGGGACACAATTATAAGTGGGACTTTACCTAACAAATGCAACCAGTGTAACCTAATCCTTTGTACCCTCAATGAATCCCAAACAAAAAGGAACAAAACCCAAGGGTTTGAAAGACACCAAAAATTGAATGAACAAATTACAGTAAGTTATTTTGTGGATTCTGAAAAACAAATTCTGAAGTTTATATGGAAAGGCAGAAGATTCAGAACCAGCAACACAATATCGAAGGAGAACAAAGTCAGAGGACTAACAGCACCAGACCAAGGCTTATTATAAAGCTACAATAATCAAAACAGTGGGTATTGGTGAAATAATAGACAAATAGATCCAAGGACTAGAATAGAAAGCCTATGTATGGACCCACAAAAATACAGTCAACTATCCTTGACAAAGAAGCACTGGAACTCAGTAGTAAAAGGATAATCTTTTCAACAGATGCTGCCGGACCCATTGGGTAACAGCACATACAAGAAGGAATCTAAACAGACATACTGCACCTTTCTCAAACATTAACTCAAAAATGGATTCTAGCCCTAAAAGTCAATGTAAAACTAGAAAACTCCTAGACACTAATTTGGAGGATATGTAGATAACTTTGCATTTAGCAATAACTTTTTTAGACATAACACCAAAAGCATAATCAATGAAAGAAAAAACTATATAACATTATGGAAAAGCAAAACTAGGGAGACCGTAAGAAGATCAGTGGGTGCTAGGGTTTGTGTGGCGGGAGAAGGGAATTAAGAGATGAAGCACAGAGATCTTGGGACAGTGAAAGTATTCTGTATAAAGCCACACCGGTAAATGCATGTCATACACTTGTCAAAACCATGAACAAACAACCCAGAGTAAACTTTAATATAATATATTGATTTTAATTATAAGTAATAACCAATTAATAACTAATCATGATTGGCTCATCAGTTATACCAATTATAGCACTTCAGTACAAACTGTTACTCGTGTGAGAATCCATGTCTGAGGGGAAAGCTGGGGAGGGGAGGAAGGTTGTATGGGAACCCTATACTTTCCATCCAATTATTCTGAAAACCTAAAATTGATCTAAAAATAAAATCTACTAATAAAAAAAAATTTTTTTTTTTTGAGACAGAGCCTCAAGCTATCCTCCTGTGTAGAGTGCTATGGCTTTACAGCTCACAGCAACCTCCAACTCCTGGGCTCAAGCACATCTCCTGCCTCAGCCTCCCAAGTAGCTGGGACCACAGGCGCCCACCACAACACCTGGCTATTTTTTGGTTGCAGCCGTCATTGTTGTTTGGCGGGTCCAGGCTGGATTCGAACCTGCCACCTTAGGTGTATGTGTCTGGCTCCTTAGCCACTTGAGCCACAGGCACCGAGCCAATAAAAAAATTAATAAATAAACACATACGAAGATGAAGAAAATATTTTATCTAAAGTTTCTTACAATTACAGGTGGAAAACTTAATTTTACGCACAGTTGCCCCCCTAAAATTAAAAGATAATGAGATAGTAATAATTGGGCCTTTGTTATTATCAAAAGTAGAAATAAATCTGAATGATGTTCAAATTACTTGTGTAATGCCTTCTGGTAATTCTTAAAATGTCTTTTTATATTCATCTCATGACATAAACATATGTCATGACTAAAACGAATAGTAACTATGTACTATCTTTTTCTCAGTGTAATGAAAATAAAATATTTAGAACATCAGGAATGCATGAAATCAGTCTAAGATAAAAGAAATACCTTGAAAGCCTATTTTGATAGTTTTCACATCCATAATATAACATGTTCAGAGTATGAAGTCTCTTTAATTTATTGAATATTTATTGACTTTTTTCTTAACACATAATACATAATTCTGTTCGATGTTATCTTCATACATAAAATGCAAAATAAACCCTACCTTCTGACAGATATTTTAAATTTAAGACCATTCTGTCTAGTACTAGTGCATGATAAAAATACCTGCAAATATCTAATAATACTAATAGTTTGTCCAACAGATTGAAAATCAGCTTCCATTTTAGGAGATCTTTTTGTATAGTCCATGGTATTGGATGGTAGGTAGTCCTTGGGTGGTAAATGGAAGACTCTGAATAAAGCCGTTGTGTGAAAATTTTTATGTGGAAACTCTTTTTATAGGGATGCTATTTATAACTTTCATTCAGTAATGAAGAAGTCCATACATTATACAAATATGTAATGAAAGTGTTGTTCTTCTAAGTGAGCAAAACGTTATAAATATCTTCTAAGTAATTATGAATTTATTCAACAAATATGTATGGACTACCTACCCTATTGTACCTTACTAACCCTAAAAAATTAAAATTACATCCAAGAGTGTTACAGTCTAGTCAGGATGTCGTCAAGTAAATAAATGAATATAGCAATATAATTGTTAAACTTGAGATTTGTACAAATTACTGATCTGACAAAGGAAGTTCCATTTAAGCATAGACTTTAAGCAGAGCTTTACTCTTGAAAGCTTTTAATCATCCCATTAGCAGATGGATGAAAGGCATGTGCTAGATAGACTAGGTGTGGGAAGCCTTCCAGGCAGAGGAATTAGTAAGTGTACACGTAGAGAGGACTCTACAAGCTTGGTGTGTTTGAGAACGACATGAAATTCTTATTATTGAAGCTCCCAGTGTGAAGCATAAAATGGAAGAAGTCGTAGCTAGACTTATAGGAAGAAAACGGATCCCAGAGAGGTTCTCAATGAGGAAGAAAATAATGAATTTTAACTGCAGCCTGTATCAGGATTTTTGAAAGGCTGAGCAAAATTACAAGTATGTTAAGACATTGATCACTTCAGTCCTGAGGTGGGAGGTGAGTTGGGGCTTTTGGAGGAGAACACTAGTTGCCTAGGGCTGTAATTCTCCCCATACTCTCATGTGGCACACAACTATAATTTTCTAAATGTTTTATGATGTGTAAAAATGTAAGGAACTGCTGTGTAAACGCTGAACTGGTAGTGACTGGTAGGACTGTTATTCTGAGAGAAAGAGTTCTCTCTCAATTAAAATATATTTTCCTGTATAATAAATTACTTTAATGAGTGCATTATTTATTATACATTGGTTATTTTCTTTAAAAAAATGTGGAAAATATGATAGTTATCTTTTTATGAAGAGGCCATTTTCTTTTATATTTAGCTAACCAGAAATTTTATTTATTACTGTATCGTAAATGGACAAAAAGGTAATTTTAAATTAAAAGATTATATAGAATTCTATCGACTAAGTAATAGATGTTTCCTAGTTCTTCAGTTATTTTTCTTTTTCTAAATTTGTTTTTATTTTTAATTATTGTGGATATATAGTTGTATATATCCATGGGGTACATGTGGTGTTCTGTTGTACGTATATAATGTATATTAGTTAAACCAGAATAATTGAGGTATTCAGAGATTTTTTTTTTTTTTTGCAGTTTTTGCTGGGATCAGGCTTGAACCCACCACCCCTGGTATATGGGGCGGGCGCCCAACTCCTTGAGCCACAAGTGCCGCCCCTAATTAAGGTATTCAGTATGTCTATTATTTATCACTTCTTTGTGTTAGGAACATTCCAATTGGACTCTTTTAGTTAATTTAAAGCAAACCACAAATTACTATCGACTATAGTCATGTTGTTGTATTGTGAAATATTATTTGTTTTACCTATTTATATATTTATACCAATTAATCATCCTTGCTTTATCCTCTCTTTCCTATTCTCCTTCCCAGGCTCTGGTATCCATAATTTTACTTTCTGTCTCCATGAGTTAAATTCTTTAATATTTAGCTCCCACATATGAGTGAAGACATACAAGATTTGTCTTTCTGTGCTTGGCTTATTTCACTTAATATAATTTCTCCAGTTCTGTCTGTGGTTTTGCAAATGACAGGATTTCATTTGTCTTGATGGCTGAATAATACTCTGTTGTGTGTATATGTACCACATTTGCTTCATTCATTCAGCCACTGAGAGACACTTAGGTTGAGTCTAAATAGATTTTCTATCTAGCAGCCTTATCCGTTGCTGAGAAGGAAATGTGAAGTCCTTATAATTTTGGCTTTCCTAATATTTTCTTTAGCTCCATTGGCTTTTGCTCTATGTCATTTGAGGCTCTATTTTCTAGTACAAGTTTCGGATTATACTTGCTAGATGTGAATTGACCCAACCCTTCTTCCCGTCTCCCACCTACTTGATTCCCGTTGAGTTTTATTTCCATACGTGCACCCAGGTGGTACTTGACTAGTTCCAGTTTCATAGTGAGTATATGTGGTGTTTTCCCATTCTTGCAATACTTCACATAGAATAATGGTCTTTGGTTCCAAGGTTGTTATAAAAGATATCTTCATTTTCATTTTTTTTTCTTTGCAGTTTTTGGCTGGGGCTGGGTTTGAACCTACCACCTCCAGCATATGGGGAGGGCATCCTACTCCTTTGAGCCACAGGCTCTGCCCTCTTCATTTTAATTTTTATGGCTGAGTAGTACCCCATGGTACCACATTTTATTAATCCACTCATGTATTGATGGGCATTGGGGTTGTTTCCACATCTTTGCAGTGGTGCTGCTATAAACATTCAAGTACAAATATCTTTACAATAAAATGACCTTTTTTCCTATGGGTGGCTACCTAGTAGTGGGATTTCTGAATTAAATGGTAGGTCTCCTTTTAGTTCTTTGCATCCCCATATCTATAGAGGTTGTAGTTGTTGGTATAGGTTCCATATACCAACAGTACGTAAGTGTTCCTTTCTCTCCACATCCATGCCAACACTTGTTTTGGGAGTTTTTGATATCAGCCATTCATAATGGAGTTAGGTGGTATCTAATTGTGGTTTTATTTTGCATTTCCCTAATGATTAGAGATGTTGAGGATTTCTTTTCATATTTTTATTAGCTATTATATTATCCTTTGAGAAGTTTCTGTTCATGTCTTTTTCCCACTTTTTAGTGGGATTATTTGATTTTTTTCTTGATGATTGGGTTGAGTTCTATGTAAATTCAGATTATCAGTCCTTTGTCAATGTATACCAGGCAAGAATTTTCTCCCAGTCAGAAATCGTTTACTTTATTAAATTTGTACTCGGATACACATAAACTTTTTAATTTGATCAGATCTTATTTGTTAATTTTTGTTGTTGTTGTGATTGTTTTTGAAGTCTTCTTCATAAATTCTTTCCCTAGGATAGTATCTATAAGAGTTTTTCCAACATTCTTTCTAGAGCTCTTATAGGTTCATGCCTGAGATTTAAGTCTTTTATCTAAGATACTGCCAAAAGACAGCTAGAAATAATAAATATATTCAACATAGTCTCAGACTACAAAATCAATGTACAAAATCAGTAGCTTTCCCATATGCCAACAACAGTCAAGCTGAGAATCAAATCAAAGATGATTTGAGGATAAAATCAAATCAAATCTTTGATTTAGAATCAAATTAAATCTCACTAGCAGCAAAGAAAATAAAATGCCTCAAAATATATTAACAAAGAAGTGAAAGACTTCTATAGGGAAAATGATGAAACACTGAAGACTGAAATTGCAGAGTATGTACACAGATGGCAAAGGAAAAGCATATATATGCTTGTGGATCAGCAGAATCAACATTGTTAAAATGTCTGTAGTACCCAAGAGTCAAGGCAACCTCCAATTAAAATATTAAGGTCATTTTTCACAGATCAAGAAAAAAGGGTTCTACACTTTTTATAGAACCAGAAAAGACCTCCAGTAGTTAATACAACCTTACATAACAAAATGAGAAGCTTCACCTTACTAGACTTTAAGCTATGCTGCAAGGCTATAGTAACCAAAACAGCATGGTATTGGTACAAAACACAGACATAGACCTATGGATCAGACTAGAGAACCCAGAGTTGAAATCATCCTCATATTACCATCTTATATTGGACAAAGTAGATAAAAAGATACACTGAGGAATAGAATCTCTCTTCACTAAATGCCACTGGGAAACAGTCATAGGACCCTCACCTGCAGGTCTCTCTGTCTTTCCTTTCTCTCTGTTGCCTCTCTGTTCTGTAAATTGTTGTCTTCAAGTTTACAAATTCTATCATTTGTTATTCCTACTCAACAATTGAACTCATCTACCAAATTTTTAACATTTTTATTATTGGATCTTTCAGTTCTGTTATCCATATATGGTTCTTTTTTTAATATTTCTTTACTAAGATTGGAACATTTTTCTTTTGTTCTTATGAGATGCACTTTCTCCCATTCTACAGGTTGCTTTTTCACTCTGATGATTGTTTCCTTTGTTGTGAAGAAGGGTTTTAGTTTGATACAAACCCATTTGTCTATTTTTGCTTTTGTTGCCTGTGCTTTCTGAATCATATTAAAAAAAAATTAATGTCCAAATTAGTAGAGCTTTTCTCTTATGTTTTCTTCTAGCAGTTTTCCTGTGTTAGCATTTACATCTGGGTCTTTAGTCCATTTTAAGTTGATTTTTATTTCTGCTGAGATAGAAGATTCCCATTCTGTTCTGCATGTGACCATCGAGTTTTCCCGAAACTATTTATTAAAGCGAATGTCCTTTTCCCCTTGTGTGTTCTTGGCATTTTTATTGAAAATCATTTGACAATAAAAATAGGGTTTATTTCTGGGCCTTCTGTTTGTTCCATTGATCTACGAGTCTGTTTTCATGTCCGTACTCCAGCTATAAAGCATATTTTCAAATCAGGTAATTTGATACTTACAGCTTTATGTTTTTGCTGAAGATTGTTTGAGTCTTTTGTGGTTTCATATGAATTTTAGTATTCTTAGCTGGGTAATTTTAGTAATAATATTTTAAAATTGAGGCTGCTATGATTTAAGGAGTTTAAGGAACATGACCAAATGAACCAATGTCGCCAGAATTGGTACCTTGACAAGACTCAATTTTAAACTCTTTTATTGATTGCATTATATTAAATTAAAACATTCTTGCTTAAATCTAACTTGTTTTTGGTTTGAGAGTCAATTTTCAAAACCAAAAGAACAAGTAAATGCTTACTAAAATTTTGATTTCTGCTGTGAAGTGTTCAAAGATGTTTAAACCATTTAAATTTAAACCATTTAAATACTTATAATAAACTGAAATTATAATGCTCATTTTTTAATTAATCAAAATAAGGACATAGTATCCACACACAAAAAATATATTTTTATGCTCGTAGCTCATGTCTCTGACTCTTGCATAACTAAGTATATTATATGGCAGAAGTAAAAAGGATTATACACATTGGCTCAGGAAGAAGTCATATTCAATACCGTTTGCTATATAAAGCATTTGGAAAACCTTAAAGTAAACATACTTATTACTCAGCCTTACTTAAAGAAGGAAGAGAGTTTTCTTATATACATTTTTCAGTTTTAAGAGTTGGCTTTTCAACACCATAGAAGATATAAATACTGCTGTATTTTTAATGATAATGTTTGAATTTTTCCAAATTACCTTATGTATAGATAGTTCCCATGTTAATAATTTAAAATAAACTATAGCATAAATTAGGAGCTAAAAATATTCTGTGTGCTTACACTAAATTTTATAGCATAATAATCATATTTGAGGATTAATATTGATTCAATTAATTTAACTGATAAGAGAATTAATAATTGAATATGGCAGGCAAAAATATGTGAGATTTAAAGCCAAAAGTTAAATAAAATATACAAAGTGAAAGCAATGCAATTTTATCTTTTATATTAAAATGTCTTTTTTTTGTTTGTTTTTTGAAACAGGGTCTCACTCTGCTGCCTAGGTTAGAGTGCAGTGGCATGATCATAGTTCACTGTAACTTCAAACTCCCGGTCTCATGGAATCCTCCCACCTCAGTCAGCTGAGTAGCTAGACTACAGGTGCATGCTACCATGCCCAGCTAATTTTTTAAAATTGTAAAAATTTTGTCACCCAGGCTTGTCTCACCCTCCTGGGTTTAAGTTATCCTCTTGCCTCACCCTCCCAAAGTGCTGGGATTACAGATGTGAGCCACTACACACAGAAAACTATTTAATTTCTATTATCAGTGTTCTGGCTCCAAACTGATGGGAACGAAGATATATATGAAAGGAATTTGGGGCAGCTGATCAGAGGAAGTGTTTAAAGTAAAAGGTGAATCATTGAATAAAGCTTCAACTATTTTTCAGTTTTCTTTTTCCTTATTTGACTTCTTTGATGTCTTCTAGTTTCAGTGTGACTGCTAAATGTATTCTATGAACTTTTTTTAAAGACCCCAATCTAAGCATGGTATAGGTAACATATATTGTTCTTTTTCTAGATACTTACATTATATTTTTGCCCACTGAGAATGGCATCATATCCCCATTGTATGTTAAACGTACCAGGAATGAGAATGAATAATTATAAATCCTCCTGAAGCTGTTTCATTGTCTTCTAGTTGAACAACTTCTTATTTTGTGTGCTTTTAAAAAAAATCTGTGGCTCCTCAGTTACCCAGTCTCGACTTGCTTCAGTTCTAAAAGCACTGCAGTTCACACCCTTCCCGGAAGCAGTTTGAGAATACGAACTAGTTTTACACATGAAAGAAATAATAAGGATCTAATTGTTTTATAATCATGAATTTTGAATAAACGTGGCTAGGTGACTTAATATCATAACAGGAAAGGCAAACTAAACCCAGATGGCATGCATTTTCTTTTTCAAATGTTTCACGACATGTAAAGTAATAATGTCTATAGGAGGATCAGGCCGTGTTGAATTGTCAATAGCAATATGCTATTTGGATTTTGTTTTAGTAGTAAGAATTCTTCTTGAGCACATTTGTGTTACGGCACTTCTCTTACTCAGAAACCTTAAGCTTGTGCTCTCTCCTTAAATGCCCAATGACTCAACTCCGCATTTCAGGATCCTTCATTTTCAAGCTCACCCAGTCTTCCAGCACAGCACCTGCATTTTGACCAGGTCAATCTCCTTACACTCTTCATTGCCTTCTCCATACATAGAGATGAACCATGGACAGTAGCCATCATTGTCTTTTGTCTGTTTAACTGGGCATACACAGAGTCCTAGCTTTTCACCACTTCCATTCTGAACTCGGTGGGAATCTGTTTAGACCATATTGTCCCCCATTACTTTCTCTTCTTTCTTGATAAGACCTTGGGGAGTTTAAATTGGTGTCTATGAACTTAAAACCATTGAATTCTATGTACTTTATTTTATAAATAAATATTACCTTGGGAATAAAGTTTTAAGTGCTCCTACAGTACTGTTTCTAACTTTCACAGTATATTATGACAATTAACCTTATCTCTCCAACTGAATGAGAAGACCCTGTTGGCAGCACCCTATCTTCTATCCATTAAATAAAAGTACTTAGGTAATGGGAATTAAAATGAAATGACCCCACCTCTACCTCAGAGTCTATTATGATTCAGTGTTTATTATTCAAGTGAAGTAGCATAAGGTATGTAGGGACAAGAATGTATCAACTGATAAGGAAGAGGAAGGTTATTAGCCCAGAAGACAAAAGGAAATAGACTGTGTAAAGTTACAAGGACATAAGTGGATTATGTGCTTGCATAGATGATAATTCCACAGGAATGAGGACATTTGTATGTGTGCACAGAGGTGTATGTGTGTTGTATCTAGAGTTGTCTTTGTTATGTGCAATGAGTTTTGCTTCTGAAAATGTGTTTCTTGACCCCTTGGATGAAAATCATTGTTATCCCTTCGAGATTGTCAGACATGCACATCCCAGACCTACAGGATCAGAATCCTCATTTTTGACAAGACCCTCACCCCCCAGGTCCTCAACCTGGTGATCTGTAAGCACATTAACGTTTGCCAAGGTTTGGTCTATGGATGCAGAGTCAAGGATGAGATCTAGGTCACGTTGTAGTAGCTGCAGATAAGTTTAGAAATGTAAATTGGACCAGAATATAAAAACACATATTTGCTCTACTAAATAATTCAATGAGCTGCAAACCCAGATGAAATGCATAACTTCATACGATTTGACATAAAATTCCAGGGAGCTTCCTAGCCCTCCTTGGGCCCAGAAATGGAATGTGAAATTTGGTCGTTACACAGATTAGTGGCAAGACCATACTTCTTTTACAGAAAAATAAATAGCAGCATATAAAGAAAGGAAAAAGATTAGAGGCAGAGACAGTAATTGAAGGCTAGTTCTAGGATCTAGATAAGAGAAGTGTCATTTTCCAATATGTATAGAATCTCTGAATATGTAAAATTCAGGAACTTTAGGAAAATTCCAATGCCATTCTTTTAGTTATCTTCAGATATAACTATGGTTGAGTATAGTCATTTCGTTGTGCTATGAAATATTGTTCATCCTACCTATCTGACTATCCTTTCACATCATTAACCATCCTTTTATCCTCATCTCCTTGTACCCTCCTCATACCCTTCCCAGCCAGTAACCATTCCACTTCTGTTTCTATGAGATCAATTGTTTAAATCTTTACAGCTTAATGTAAAAGCTTAAAATTCAAATGATATTTGAGGCTCAGAAGGATGTAGCTAATCTGAAAGTAGACATCTGTATATTTAACCGAATCCATTTTCTCCTTCCAGGTTTGAAATGGAAGACTTGCTTCTTGACTTCATAGTTTTTTGTAAAAAAAAACTGGAGACTTGAAGCTTTCCCTGGTCCCGGATGCTTTCCAGCTATTTTTACATCACAGATATCTATCCCACTGTGAAAGTCTCAGAGACTGTTCATTTTTAACTCTGTTCATTGCTGGGTTCCTTCATCTGGCAGTGTGAGGAAATTACCTTTGCCGTGGACAATGCAGTGGGCTCTGCTTACTGTCCTGAAGAATGAAACCAAATGATTTCACCAATCACCCTTTCACCACTGTGGATGTTGGACTTTGATCAAAATTTTCTGTGTGAGTTGGTGGGATCACGTCTATGGTTCATCCTATAAGGGTACATGTGAATCTCTCTAAATTTAGAATATTAATGTCTTAACACAATAACTAAGAAAAAGACATGAAGGCTATGTTAACCAGTTGGATGAAAGTATTTCAAATTATATACAGAAACAGTACACTGTACCCCATGATAGTATTAATGTACGCTGCTATGATTTAATAAAAAAAAAAAAGAAACCAAGCGATTTTCCATTTTCTCCAAAAGGTTTCTAGCTCCTTCTCCTTTTGCTTATCCAAATTTTATGTGACCTCTTTCCATCCTTTCCTGTACAGCCATTCAGTCTGATTTTAAAAGCACTCAAATTAAAACATAAAGCAGCTCCTAACAGTGTCATTTGAAGCAAACTCCGGGCATATAGGACATTCTCTCCTCCTGCAATTTGACTGCCTACCGTGCTGCCATTGTTTGTATTTCCCACCGTCACCTCTCTTTACTTCCAAACCCAAATTTAGGAATGATTTTTAGGGTCCACTCCTGCTCTTACAGGCTTGGTCTTCACCACTATTTTTCTTACATACTCTAAGTGAATCCAGTTATTTATTTCTGACAGCTTGGATAAGTATAATTCTTATCTCCAGTTTATAGGATACACAACTGCACACAGAGATGCTTGATAACTTGTTCCACAGTGCACACGTAGAAAAATTGGGAGCCAAGAGTTCAGTGGCAGCAGTATGGCTCCCGAGCCCAGGTCTTAGCCAGAGTTCAGTGACAGCAGTGTGGCTCCTGAGCGCAGGTCTTAGCCTTCACAACAACTGTATCTCAGGGGACATGTTTAAATCTGCATTGGTTATTTTACTATCTTTCCACACCACTCCATCCCAAGCCCATTCTTTTTCTTAGATAATTTTCTTTCTCTTAATACTATCACTATTCACCTGCTCATCTAAACCAAAAGGCACAGCACCCTCTTCAACGCCTTCTGCTTTCCAAGCCCTTTCATCTCACTGCAGGGCTATTTGCTCATTGTCATTAATAACGAGATCTAAATTCATGTTAATTACATTAACCTTTTCATATAAGAAACCTATCATACAAGGCAAAGAAAATAGTAAAATAGTTCATAGTAGATTCTAATTTCCTGTCTTCTTAAGAAATCTGTTCATATAAATAGTGGATAAAAAGATGAAATAAAAAGCTAGAAAAACAAAAAAGCTGCAGACTAGGTTGTCCCCAGCAATGACAGATGAATAAACAAATGTTAGCCACATACTATTTCCTGGAGTCTTCTGAACGGCTAATAAAATACCTCCCAAGGATTTTGACTTCTTCAAATGGTGATACTTTCAAGATTTCAAGGTGAGGCAATCAAAGCTCATTCCATTCCTTAAGAATTTATGATGCAGGACAATGTCAAGCACTAAAGATTTATTTGATTGAAAAGAACCAGCAAAGTTGGGGAGCTCTTAACATTACACAATATACTGAATAGGAGACCATGCTTCTTCTTGGAGTCATTGGTTTCTAAACTGCAATGTAGCAGCTAAAAAGCATCTGGAAATAAGAATTACACTGTGAATCTTACTTAAAGTTTTAGGTCACTCTTGCAATGATACATTCTTCATCATCTGTCTGGTTGTCAGCATGTGAAAGGTCCCCAGAGGATAAAGAATATTCCACTGGAAACAGTCTCTTCCAATTTGCTCTTTAAAAAATGATATGGGTCAAAATCGTTCTTACCAGGTCACTGATAAACAATGTTTCTGATATGTCTGACAGGTTACTCGGCATTACATCAAATCAAATTTTGATCATGCTTTATAAAATTTCTGGTGTGTCTAATACAATGGCTTTCTCTCCGTGAGCACTTCAGTGAGGTAATTAATGATGTTCAGGGTTATTTCCAATCATTTCAGTTTGCTTTAAATTTTCATTTGCTAAAACTTTGCTCTAGATCTTGAAATTACTCCACAATTTGCTAGTATCTATAGCCAGTTACTTAGTTTCCTCATCTGCAAAATGGGCAGGTAATAGTTTGCATTATCGGGCTATCGGGAGGATTAAATGAGTTAGTAAATATTAGGTTTGTAACAGTATTATTATTGGAATATGCAATTAAAATAAATGTGTTTCTCTGCATAGGATAGAAATGCAATCCTAAGGGCAGTAAGTTAAGTTCTTTACGTACTTTCACTCACACTTTGTAAGGAAATTCACTCAAGTTAAACAAGAAGCATGACTTCATTCATTCATGTGCCAGCCTACATACATGAGCATCTTCCTGGGCTGAAGAATGCAGTCGGCTTTCCTGATGTAGTTTTTTCTTGAGATTTTTCCTGCTCTTTCTATATTGCCTTCCGTTTGCTCACATTGTACTTTTACTTATATAATACGCATTAAAATATAAAGCTTTTCTCTTTTAAGCAACCAAGTTTAACAAAGTTTTTATAATATGACATTTTAATAGGTACGTAACCAAACATTTGTGGATAAAGCTGTAGGAAGACTGCCTCCCCCCCCACCCCGTTCTTAAACAAGAGAAGTAATCAGCCCTTCTTCTTATCTCATGTTCTTCCTTGCCATGGTGCAGTGTTCTAGATTCCATCAGTTTAGCTTGCTATTTTGATTTCCATCTGGAACAGAATCAATGCTTACTGAATCCCAGAGAGATGACATCATAGAGATAATTTGTAATTAGTCTGATGTCATTTTTCTCTGTGCAATCTTTGCATTTATGGGGCAGGAGGGCAGTTTTCATTAGTGCACTAATCCAAATCTCCCTCCCTGCCCCCAGTGTATTATAAAAGGCGGTAAATTGACGGATCACATCAGTACCAGCTGTCACATGACTTACTGTAAATTATATAGCTCTCACCCTGCCCTCATTTTCTTTTTGGAGGGGCCTCATTAAATAAAATCACCACACTGCTGGAACTGCGAGCTTCTAAAAGCCCAATCTAATTACGTAGTATGCTTAAAACCCTTCAATGGTTTCCTGCTGTTAAAGTCACATCACCTCTATATGGCAACACTGGCTTCCCTGAGAGGGTATGTGCCCCTCTGTCCAGCTGCATTCCATTTCTGCCTGACACGCATCCTAGGCTCTGTCCGGGTCATGGTGATTCCATATTCTGGAGTGCCTCACGTTTTTTCTTCATATTCATTGCACGTCTTTTTATCTCCCATGTTTTTCTGGAGAAAAAACATAAATACCATGCCTGTTAGCCTGCTGAGTAAAAAAACTTCATTACCTTTCAGTTAGAGACTCTGGCTCTATTTTTGCTCTAGCTTTTGTGTCACTACGTGATATGATACATGAATCTCTCTCTGCTGCTAACTACGCCCCCCCCAAGACTGAAGTTTTTTCTCAGTTATTGAAATTGGTAAATTATTTTTCTTTATAAATTGCTTCCCAAAACAGGAGTTATTTTAAAACTTTACAAAAAAGTCAAGAAAAGCACTTAGGGGTTTTTGTCATATTTTTAACAGGGCAAAGATAAGGACCAACTTTTTAAGATAACAGGTTGGCATCTAAGGTCAGATAGGCAACCACATTTATTGAGTACTCCAACGCTGGAGGCATTTAACTGGATTATTTGTATCCATGACTAGACAAAGATGTAAGGAATTTAGAAAATAACAATCAAAGCTTGACTGCAAAATCAAAGAAAAGATAGTTTTAGCAATTATTATCCCAAATGGGAAAACTGGTAACCATGTTATTTCTACACTCACTAGAAATTCAGATAAATAAATTATAGATTAAAAAAAGAAGCAGATTAAAACAGTTGCTCTCCTGTTTCATTTACTTTCTGGAACACAGTCCTAGGAGCTGAGGGTTGTTGATGTGGTAAGAGAAAACATAGCAACTACATTAGTGTATATAGAATATGGAATCCTAGATTATTATAAATTGAGGTATATGATAGTTGGGCTCTCAGTAAATAAATTAATTAGAATGGCACCAACATTGTCAAGCCTTTTTATTAAATGACATTATAGATTGTATACTAAAATATCAGTGATCTGCTCTGGGTTCTGTATCTTTGTGTGTGAACCTAAGGAAGATATGAGTAGTAAATAGTACAGTGCTCTTTGATTTAGGATGGGGTTGCACATAGATAAAAACCCATGGTAAGCTAACAATACAGTAAGTTAAAAATGCATAGGATACACCACCTAGCTCACTGAACATCAGGGCTTCACCTAGCTTATCTTAACCACGCTCAGAAGACTTACATTAGCCTACAATAGCGTAAAACCACCCGACAGCATAGCACATTGTAGATTATCAGTTGTTCTCTTCTGTGATAGTGGCTGACTGGGAGCTGTGGCTGGTTACTACCACTCAGCATGGCAAGAGAGTGTCATACCACCTATTACTAGCCGGGGAAAAATCAAAATTCAAAACTCAGAGTATGATTTCTAGTGAATGCATATCACGTTCATACCATTGTAAAGTCAAAAAATTATAAGTCCAATCATTATAAGCTAGGGAAGAAGCTTGCATTTTTTAATCCAAATTTAATATCATCAACTAATATCAGAATCCAAAATTCATGCTAATTTCATGCACACATATCACCTGAATATAATTGTGAATGTACCTCCATTTTGAAATGATAATCAGGCATAAGTATTTGCATAGTATGTATAAATTTTACAAATGAAACTTTCAGCACATATGTATGTGCAAAAAATCTACCTGGCACCTCCATGGTGGGAGCCATGCGTACTTACCCAGTAATTTTGCTCAAAGGATTGAACAACTATATGATGAAAGTATTATGATTCACCAAATCAGAATAATAGATATCTGTCTAAATTACGTGTAGTGTAATTATAGAATAAAGTTGTATAGGTTTGTTTTAAGCTCTAAAAGAGAACAGTGTGGTTAAGTTACCACCTTCGATTCAGAATCAAGAAGCCTTGTAAGGTAGAATGCATCTGAAAATCAATGGCCTATCTGTAGAACCAGAGGAGCTTTTATTTGCCCAGTTGTGACTTGGATTTTTAAAATGATACATAAAGTGTTTATTTGAATGAACAGTTATATGGGAAGGTATCAGAGTGGCTATCCTATAGAGTTTTCTTGTTTGTATAGTGCTAACTACAGGTAACAAAGGTTTTACCTGGTAGGGATTAAACTACTATCCATAATACTGTCCCCAAAGCCTAAGTTTCCAGCCCCTATATTACATAATAAGAATATATGAAAATTTTTAAAATAATTTTGTCTCCAGCACGATAACAACTATCATACAATAGTTAATATGTGATATTAGAGCCCATGGGTGAACTATAACATTAACAAAAAGTAAAAATATTTTTACCTGAAGAAAAGAAGAAGAAATTCATTTTTGAAATGAATTGAATTCTACATGTTGAATAAAATTTAATTAGGTCTTTTTGATATATAAAAATACTTGCATTTCAAGCCTAATTATATGTGTGAATAAAAGAATCACATTTATTTATTTATTCGTTTAAGACAGAGTCCCACTCTGTCACCCTGGGTAGAGTGCTGTGGCATCATAGCTCATAGGAACATCAGTCTCTTGAGCTCAAGTGATCCTCTTATTTCAGCCTCTTGCATAGCTGAGACTTCAGGCACCTGCCACAAAGCCCGGCTAGTTTTTCTATCTTTAGTAGAGACAAGGTCTCGGTCTTGCTCAGGTTGGTTTTGAACTACTGAGCTCCAGCAGTCCACCAGCCTCAGCCTCCCAGAGGGCTAGGACCATAGGCATGAGGCACTATACCTGAAGCAGTTGAAGAATTTTAAATGGAATTAACATATGTTATCACAATTTAGTTGACCTGACTCATATCAAATTAGTTTATTTTTTCCACTCTTGTCACATTCTCTAGGTAAGTTAGTTAAGATGTGATTGGATTGTAACAGGTATGGAATAGATAATACTCTAATGTATTTACTATTTTAGATCATATTTCTGCAGACACCAGAAAGAAAGAACTTACCACTTTTATTTGATTGTTCCAGGACTGTTGGAAACAAAGAAAACATATTTGAACAGGATGGTATGAGTGATGAGGCTATGCTGAAATGGAGTTGTTTGCAAATTTCGATGACTTGTATACCAAGGAAAATTTAAAAAAAATTAAAAATCTATTAGTAACAATTGCTAATACTGTAAAATGCTCACATCATGTCTACATTTCCAAAGGAGTAAATTACTGATATTTTAAATTTACTTTTATAATATTTTTATGTGGATAAAACATCTTATTTCATAACTTTACTATTCTTGGTTATCCATCCAAAAATCTGTTACTGCTTCTTCCGTCAACTTGTGGAATTCATGCCTTTTCATATGGAATGTCTGTTTCTCCCTCTTGCATCTGTCATGATGATGCCTTCTCTGAAGTCTCAAGATGGATGTGATCTCTTTCCTCCAGAATCTTGCAGCAATGTATGAGAGACTATGTTCTGACACTGACTTCTTTTTCCACTAGCATTAGAAAATGTTATGCTTTTATCCATTCCTCTGATACAGATTGAGTGTCTGTTTCTATGCTTGCGTGAGTGGATGCTTATGGATGCTTATTTATACATCAATGAATTAAAAAATACTGGCAGCAACTTTCAAAGGAACTGTTATACTTGTTAATATAGATGTGATTGAGTTAAAATTGAGTTTCTTAGGGAAAAGTGATCAATTACATAATCTGTTTCAGAAAGGAAGATAGAAGTTCCTCGGGGAAATAAATGTTTATTGGATTTAATTTTAGAGGAAGTTTTAATATGGAATGGCATATAAAATTTTGCAATGGACAATCACATTTGTTTCACAGCAAATGTAGAAGATAATCGCCATCATTCTGAAATAAAAAATATCATGGACTTGGATTTGACTTCTCGTTCTGACGCTTCCAAATGCCATAACTTTGGAAAAAATACTATTTGATTTGCCTCTGTTTCATTAATTATAACATAGGGATGTTAATATTTATACAAAGAGCTTAGATTTGAGTGAGAAGTATATAGGCATTGGTTTCATTGAGGGTTTAATTATATCTTAATACATGTACACATAAATTCTCTTCATATAATGATTTTTAATAAAAACATAAAGGCATATCATTCAGGTTACTTCTTTGAAAGTAATTTTATAAGTTTCACATTGCTCTGGGAGTTTGTCATAAATCGTGAGCACGTAAGTACCTGGAAGGTGGATGGAAGATACATTACTTAAAATTATTCTCTTAGTAATGTTATGCTAAAATACAGATAGCAATGTAAAAGATTTGTGTTGGTTCCCTAGGGATGCTACAGTAAAATACCAAAATTTATTTTCTGATAATTCTCTAATTATTCACTAATAATCACAGCTCCTCCTCAGTCGCTGTTGCTATTCTTAGGTGTATATTATCTCCTCTAATTCTCACAACTACCCATCATCCTCATAATAAATACAGGAAAACTGAGGCCTCGAGAGATAATTGGCACAACTACTGAGTGCAAAAGTCAGGAATTGAATTCCAAGTCTCTGCTTATTGCCAAGTCTTTGCTTATAACCAGACCATTTTACTCTCTCCTGATGAAAGCTTGTGTTATTGGAATCTCCTGGAGGGAAGGATTTCTCTTAACATCTTTGCATTTTGTTCATTCTTGTATTAATTAATTGTCCATTCATTTATCAACAAATACATTGAGTACATACATAAAAATTCTCTACAGCATGCACCTACAATATATTTCATGCATTATGCATTGATGAATAACGGGTATACAAACACATAAACTTTATCTGACTTACACAGAACCTTATGACATGATTCATCTGGACTGCAGCTTCAAGTATTAATTTCAGAGGCAAAAAAAAAAAATCAGGTGGCCACCTACTTTTTTCTATCAGATGATAGAAACACAGTGCTCAAGCAAAATTGATACCTGATTTTAGAAAGCTTACAATTCAAAGGGAGACATGAACATTAATGGCAAATCACATTAATGCATGAATAATCTCAAACAGTTAAAATTTCTCTGGAAAATGAAAAGAATGAGTTATGAGAGCTTCTAACAAATAAACATGACCTCTTCTTGTGGTTCAGGAGTGCTTTTTCTGACGATGTGTTTCTCGTGTGATAGTGACTGCCAAAAGAGTAGTAGCTAATTTGAGTTCAGGGAAAAGGTAGAAGTACGGGTTTAACATTTTTGTATATAAGATAAAACAATATACACAAAACCATGGGACAAGTTGGAGAAATGTAAAGGAATCTGGTGTGGCTAGAGGGGTAGAACACGGCAAAACGAGATAGGAGAATGAGGACACTGTATTCCAGGTATTTTTTTTTTTTAAATTCTGGGAGTAATGGGATATTTTTGAAGTGTTTCCATGGAGATGACATGATCATAGTTGTCTTTTTCAAGATCACTTTGATTGTAGCGACTGCAGCAGATTGGGAAACAGCAGAGTGGATGAGAGACAGTCGCAAGGCTGCTACAATAGTTCCCATGGGAGGTGGCTGTAGTTTGGACTTTAAAGACCGTGAAAATGAAAAACTGGATGGACCGAAGAGATAATTAAGAGATTTGGAAAAATAAATAAATGAGACGTGGCAGGTCTTGGTTATGGGTTAGATATGGGTTTTGTGGAAAAGAGGTATTTCAAAGATGCTTAGGTTCTGGTTTGGATAACTCCATAGTAACTGGTACTGCTCAATTAGACAGTAAACTTTGGAAAAGGACCGGGTCAAAAAAGTGAATACCATTCATTTTATTTTGAACACCTTGAATTTGATGTGATTTTGATAGTGGATATACGGACTAGATGATTTTTCTAAATTGTAGTCATGACCATGACTGTGCATATGTTTATACTGAAAGTTTATGCACACTTACACTGCCTGAGGGAAAGAGAATATAAACACAGCAGTAAAGAAGAGGGAGTTCAGCCAAAGCTTAGAGAACTCAGATATTTAATGGCTGAACTAGAAGAATAATTTACATAGGAGACTATTAAGAAAGGACTAGAGAAATCATTAAGAAATCAGGACAAATAGCTGTTATGGACATCAAGATGATAGAATACTTCAAGAAGTAGGGAAATTTCCACCGGGAGAAATACAATACGTTGTTCAGGGAAGATTAAGATAAAAGTAAGAGTTATCAAAGGCAAAGAGTCCATGGTGGACAGAGCTCTTCCATCTTTGCTAATACAGGACAAATTTAATTATTCTTGAATCCGTCAGGGAACATCCTTTCCCTATGTTCTTCTCAGTCTCTTTTTCTGACTAGTAAGCCTCAGACTTTTACATTCACCCCTGTCTGGGAGATACTTACATCACTATTTCATAGACATCTAAAATTCCATCTTAAGCTAAACTCAAGTTTGTTGCATTTCTAAAGGGACATTATCCTCGTTAAGAATCCTTACCCAAGCACCAGCACACTTGACATTTTGGCCCCATTACATAAAAATAATTATGAGATCTGGTTTTGTACAAAAAGTGGCATGAATGCAAAGGGAGGAGAGCTGAAGATCATTGAGAGCATGTGGGAATTGTGGTCTTCTTATTTTTATAAGCCTGAAACTATAGTCATCCTCCGCGTCTTACTGGTATCATTTTTCTCGTTTTTTTCCTCCTCGCGTTGCCCTGTGGTCATTTTGCTTTTCCCCTCCTTGTACTATTTCCATGATCTCCGACCAGCTACTCTTCTCCCATTCCATCCCTAAATCATTCATGCTCTTTTGATCACCTACCCAGCCTACAGCGTCTGCAGAGCTTGGTAAGAAACCTTCAGACCGCTTAGCAAATTAGGAAACAATGAGGTCTGACAGCTGGCCTGTCTGCTCAAGTCAAAGAGGTCCATGAGCATCACGATTTTTATCTCTGTTATTGGACGTTTTAGTCAAATTTTACAGAAATTTTCTTCTGGGCCATCATGTTTGAAGTACTATGGCATTGACATTAACAAACCTGTTAATACTGTTTTTTTGAACTAGGTTTCCAAAAATAAAGCTAGGGTTAGAGGGGAACAAAACATTTCATACATTTTACTTCCTCGAGAGTTTCTAAGAAGAACAAACCCAGGAAACCGTTCACTAAGAGGAGCAGCGGAGCTTCCGTCTTCATTATGCAGGAGGATTTTACTGCTCTTGCATTACAATTTTTTGTTGATCTAAAAAATTATTTTTTAAAGATAAAATAAGACGATTATTTTCATTTGGAATGATGCAAAGAAAATGTAAGAGAGAGGGAAAGGCTGCATAATATTCCCTGGTGTACATATACCGCAGTTTGTTAATCCATTCCTGGGTCGATGGGCACTTGGGCCGCTTCCATGACTAGGCAATTATGAGTTGGGCTGCAATAAATATTGTGGTGCAAATATCTTTGTTGTAAAGTGATTTTTGGTCTAAAAACTATGGAGACTTTACCTCTTTTATGTTTACATGGATGGAGCTGGAACATATTCTTCGTGAAATATCTCAAAAATGAAAGAAAAAGTATCCAATGTACTCAGTACTATTATGAAACCAATATATAATCACTCACACTTTCATATAAAAGATAAAACACAACTATATCCCAGGATGAAGAAGGGAAGAGGTAGGAGGGAAGCAGGTGGGTGGAGGGAGGGTAACTGGTGGGACCTCACTTAGGTGTATATTGCAAGGGTGCATGTCAAATTTATTAAGAGTAGAGTATAAATGTCTTAACACGATATTTAAGTAATGAAGGGAAGGCTATGTTAACCAGTTTGGTGTAAATTGTATATAAAATCAGCACATTGTGCCACATAAATGCAATAATGTATACAGTTATGATTTAATTAAAAAGAGAGAGAGAGAGAACTAGAATAGGTGGCACAGGACTTTGTCCCTTGGCAACCAAAAGCTGGCACATGCTTTGAGATGAGGTGGAGCAATTTTTCCACAGCAGCACAGCACCCAGATCAAGGTCACTGTGGTTCGTTTCAAAGCACGGACCAAGGAGAAAATCCCGTATTCTTTTAAATAGGGACCTTCTTATTCTGATCTCTTGGATCTCATGATACTCTTGTCAATTATAATACAACTAAACCTCCTCCTATACCAACTCTGAAGCTTCAAGAATCCCTTTGTGAGTAGGGACAGACTAGACACAGGGAATGCAAGTCAACAGTCGTCTGTGTTAATCGTCACATATTACGGATCAGTGGCACTTGACCTCATGAATGGCGAATGACACAGAATGACTTCCAACTTAGAAAATGGTCATTTTAACTCATAAACTACATCCTTCCATCCTCACCTCAACCTTCTGATTTGTACACTGCACCTGTAATGTCACCAAAGCAGGCTGAGTTTACATTCTAAATAGCTTTGGCATGCACCCCCTCTTTTCACATACACATTGATGCTCACTTTAGGTTGTCATCATTTGTCACCTGAAATGGTTTGAAAGCCTCGTAAGTGTTCTCTCTTCATTTTATCCTGTCCTTATATAATCCATGCTTCATCCTGCCTCGTGAGATTGATCTTTCCAAAATATGAATTGGATCGATCTCTTCTCTTCTTAAACACGTCTAATAGCTCTACAATGCTTAGTGAATAAAATCCAAGCTTTATTTCATGGCCCAGCCATTCTTGATGATGTTGTAAGCCACCTTCTCCAAGGTTACTTTTATTCTTCTCACCCCACATGAAATTGCTTTTAGTTAGCCCAATATATCATGCGATTTTATGTACTTAGAACTCTGCTGTTTTTTCTCTTTGAATATCTCTGCCTTCACCTCTTTCCTGCCAGTCTATCTGGCAAGTTTATGCTCATTATTTTAGATAAAACTCAAATATTATATTCTCAGTGAAGCATGGGAGACCAGCATAGTTAGTTGGCTATTGTCTCCTCTGTGCCACTATGGAAGATCGCACATGTTATTAAACACTATAATCATTTGAATTTGATTCCCACTTTTCACCCTAGAATTCACTAAACAAACCTGGGCACAGGGTCAGTTCTCGATAAGTTGTCTCACCATCACTTTCAACTCAATATGTCCAAATCAGAACTCTGTAACGTCCACCTGCTGTTGCCCCATCTTCTGTACCTGGGAATGGTCTTCTCATTCTTTTTAGCATTTAGGATTAGAATATTAGGATGTCTTCTGACCCAGCTTTCTTTTTAATTTGGGTGGCAATTAAAAATATGCTCACTCTAATAAACAGAATGCAGATCTTCAAAGTTTTTTTCGCATAGGAGAGCCTTCTCATGCTGTCCACCAAAATCTCTTGAGTTTTACTTTCCCCTGATTCAGTTCCCGGAGACAACAAATGCTGCTTACCTCAGACAGGGATGAACTGTTTTCTTTTAGCACTGTGGCTTAAATATTAATTTAAATTCTCTCCCAATTTCATTTAGGGCAGGTAAAATAGATCAGAATTCATCAAAGACTTAACTAGCTGCTAACTTGAAAAGATAAAACTAGTAATCGGAAAACACACACACATAGTATGATTTTCACAGCACAGATATTTGAGGCTTCCCCCCAAATTTGCTCTTTAAAGTTATGGTTTTTGCCATATTTTATGTCCAATCTTGAAACAGGTGAATCAGTCTCCCAGGGCACGTACTGTGAAGACAACTTGCCTGAGTACCCTGCTTCACATTCCAGCCACCTCTGTGTGCAGGGCACCACCTTTCCATCCCCATCTGTGAGCTGCCATTGATTATCTTGACCAAGAAGACTTCTCTACAGTGCTTTTTCCCACACACTCCGTTTCTTATCAGAGAGATCCCTGTTTTCCAGCTAACACAAGTGGTAAACGCACTGTATGTGAGATCCCTCTGCTTCCCACGCATCACTTCTCTCACATTCCATGATCTAAACTAATCACATGTTCTCCCACTACTGCAAGAAAGATGGGGTGTCTCATCTCTCTGTGCTCAGGAGGGAGAAAAGATTCCAGTGTCATTGCACAGTACTAGTTTTTCTAGTAAACTGCTTTTATTTAGTATGGTTTAAAATATAGCTTCAGAGACCAGATATTTTTCTAACAGTGTTCCTGCGGAGAGAGCACACTTTACATTCCAAGCAACAGACTTATTAAATTCTTAAAACTCCATCCCTCTGGGGTAAGACATTGAGTGTACCTTTATTTCCAATGAGATAGTAAGTCTTTTAAAGGCAAGAAATTTTATTACACTCTCATTATATATTTAGAAGTATTTATGAAATATGAGATGCTCAATTTAAATTCATTAAATAAATCAATACAATCTGAATAAGTAAGTGCCTGCCCAATTCCGTATGTGAGAATTCCCAGCTTCTTAAATGCATTTCCTTTAAAATGCCCTCTATTTGCAAATGATTATATAAAGACATAGCAGTCATGTAGCAATCTATCAAATTGTCAGTGGACTGAGTAATAATTCCATAGAGTTATATATTATTATTCAAATCAGTTTGGCTGATAGAGGGATTCTATCCTTTCAATAATTTTTCTTACTTGTGAGTCATCAATAATTGATCTCACTGTGAGCATGGTTTTAAATTCACATTTTATTAGTTGATATCACTTGAAGAATCAGTACAGAACCAAACCCAGCCTTGCTGAAGCTTAAAACAAAAGGAAAAAAATCAATAATTCTGATCCCACCTTTATTTGCATGTGGATATTTTGATCATCCTGGATTTTTTGCATTAATTTTGATTCTTTAAAGGAGGGGGGAAGGAAAGAAAGAGCAGAGAGAGAGAGAAGGAGGGAGGTGGTGGGGTCTAGTGTGTGCCACACCTTTGGGGGGCAAGACACAATTGTAAGAGGGACTTTACCTAACAAATGCAATTAGTATAACCTGGTTTCTTGTACCCTCAATGAATCCCCAACAATAAAATAAATAAATAAATAAAAATTTTGATTCTTTAAAACATTCATTGAAATATTATTTTTCTTGGTAACTGAGATACTTGATATTCCCTTAAATTTTGCACCAGACATGAGCACCTTAGTCCCCTCACCCCAGTCCAGCCCCATGGTCATGTCTCACTCCCAGCTGGTGGGGAAGTACAGTTGTTCCTCATATACTGGAGAAAGAGAAATGGGCAAAAATGTGAACAGTACTGAAAGGCTAATACATTCAGTTAGAGGAATAAGTTATGATGTGGAATTGTCTGATTAAGGAAAATGATATATTAAAATTCAGTGGATCATTTTGTTCTTTATCAAATAATAGAATATTCCTCATCAAATAATGAGAGAATTTAATTTTAAGATGTATGGTGTATAGTCCCATCATTAACAAACACATCCTTTTTTCTCCCCTAGAAATCTAGTTGGATTTTTTTACTCCAAAAAGTCTGTATTTGAAAGGCATGGAGTCACATGGTCTTTCTGAATCAATTGAGATGTAATATTTGAGTTGTTAGAACCTAAAATCTCACTGGGACCTTTTAATGTTAGTACTTCGTGGATTTGACCTCTCAGGTACTCTAAAGTGCTTACCTAAACTCAGTTTGTTTTGTGTTTTTAGGATATTTTGTTTAGGTATTCCCAGTTTATCATTTATTTATTTATTATTTTTAGAGATAGAGTCTCACTCACTTTGTTGCCCTTGGTAGAGTGTTGTGACGTCACAGCTCACAGCAACCTCCAACTCCTGGGCTTAGGCAATACTCTTGCCTCAGCCTCCCAAGTAGCTGGGACTACAGGCATCTGCCACAACGCCCAGCTATTTTTTTGTTGCAGTTTGGCCGGGGCAGGGTTTGAACCCACCACCCTCAGTATATGGGGCTGGCGCCCTACCCACAGAGCCACAGGCACCACCCATTATCATTTTTTTAATTCAAAATTTTAATAATAAATTGTGCCAGTAGAAGCTTTTCAAAGGCAATGATATATCAATAAATAATAGTTAAACTGAGTTCCTGAGAAAGAACCGATCACATGAAAGTATGTCAGAGCGCTGTAAATAACACAGCATTACTATAAAACAGCAAAAATACTGATGGTCATGATTATAAGCACAGCAGAACTAAAAAAGGTCACTAGCTACCCAGCAGCACAATGTACAGAAGCTTTAAAGTGTCGTCATTTTCAGAAACATACGATTATATAAATAACGATCATTCAGTTTCTTCTAAAATTACATATTAAAATGCTGTAGAAAAATTTTATTCCATAATATGCATGCCGTTTATTTTTTTGAAGTGTGCTTTGGGTGTGAGTGAGAAAACTTTTTTTTTTGTCTTGACAGTGTTGGTTCTTAGTTGGTTCATGGTTAGCAACAAATCAACATTACAAAAACATTCTACCTAAGACAGCACTTACCTATTTCATGGGTTTTACTAACATGACTATTTTGCATGATACTTTATGGCCTGCTCTACTTTAATGACAGAAAAGAATAAAAATCCCTTTCAAATAAAAGCCCATTTTATCCCTGCAGAGAGTCCTAATTCTCAGAACACACTTTTCTGTTTAATCTTTCCTTTTTCATATAACTGTGACTCAGAGGTCTGTATGTTTGCCACATTGCTACCTTTACTTCAGGAGTAGCTGTTCTCACTGAAGGGCTGGGAAATCTTAACTTCATTCTAGAATTCATTTATTCTTTGGCTTCTGACTCCAAACTAGAAACACGAATGTTCGACATCCCTGTGTGCCCTTTTCTGCTTGCTAGGGGGCTCTGAGAGAGGTGGTATCAAGGGAGATTAAAAAAAAATTGAGCACTTTGAAATTCCATGTCATGGCAGGCAATAGCCTGAAGTTCACCACTCAAGAAACACTCGCTCAAAGCAATTTTATTACAACCCAAATGTCTTTTATTTCTTGCCCAGAACATTTTTTGAGTGATGTTACAAATAGGATTACATCCTGAGATAATTCAGGAAATATGTGAGGCATCTCCTTATTTTAAATGTATCAGATCCTATGTACATTTATTTTATAAGTAAAATTTGACATAATTTGTAACTACATAGTCCGTGGGCAACATGAAAACCTTTTAATCTGCAATATGTTCCTCTGAAAATAATATTAACTCAGCATAATACATGCTATATTTTTATCCTATATTTCATTTCTAATGGCGTGCAAAGACCTTCCATCCCGACAAGACATCTGAAAGGATTTGTTTGACCTGAAAGTCCTTGACTGTGGTTTATCAATTTAATGGGATTTTTCCTTATTATATTGACAAATAATAGTCCAAATATTTTTGATGCATTGGTGTAGCCTATAGTCAACGTAGAAGAATTAAATACTTTTAAATGCAAATGGTATGAATATGATTTTCATAAAGAAAAACTAAGTTATTATTAAAGGAAATTCTACAAATAGGGCAAAATTTAAAAGTGACTAAGAATGACTTTAATCGTAGGAAGGAGAATAGAATTCTATAATAGTCTTAGTGAATATTTACAGAAATATTTTTTT